>JACJUY010001236.1:58038-91174 GCA_014220935.1 Platorchestia sp. MABIK
ACCCTGTGTGACATGTCTGTTGCAGACCCTGTGTGACATGTCTGTTGCAGACCCTGTGTGACATGTCTGTTGCAGACCCTGTGTGACATGTCTGTTGCAGACCCTGTAGGACATGTCTGTTGCAGACCCTGTGTGACATGTCTGTTGCAGACCCTGTGTGACATGTCTGTTGCAGACCCTGTATGACATGTCTGTTGCAGACCCTGTTTGATATGTCTGTTGCAGACCCTGTACACTCAATCCAACGGTGTCAACTCAAATACCACAAGTACAACTCACGGCTCTGGAGAAGAGAACCAGAATTCTGACGCCAGTTTGCCTGCAGATTCCACCGCTTCTGCGAGAGATGCGGCCCATTCTGTAGTTGACGCGTGTGAAAGTGTTCCAAGTCAAACCGACGCATTCACACTCAAGCATTCAGATCAAGTGACTTCAGCAAATGATTCAGAAGGAGAGGCAACTAAAGTTAACATTAGTGAAGCAGCAACAGTTAGCCATGAATCCAAATTCATTCACGAAAATAGAATACTAGAGGATGATGATGATCATGATCACGGAAATGAAAGTGACCCAAACCATTTAGGTGTGACTAGAGATAATGAGCAAATGGAAAACTCATCAGATCCTGATAGTCGCATTGCAGAGCCAAATGAACAGAACCCAACGCACTCACAAAAAGGGACGACAAACCGAGCTGCAGAATGCGGATTATATTCCAGCGACGTTGTCGATGCCTGCTTAAAAAAGCGTCCTTCTTTTAGATCGTCCAACGATGAAAATGTTAGCTCCTCTAGTCATCTCGGTCTTCCTCATTTATCTTTTTCCGGAGAAGAATTTCAGAGAAATGAGCATGAGGAGTCCTTGAACTTAGACGTACGTGAGGCTGGTCAAGGTGCATCTAACTTAGGAGTAGTTGCTGGTGCTTCCCCTACGGATACCAGAGATGCTTTTGCAGCTGCTCTGCCTGATTCAGCCTCAGATGTTGCGACTGAATCGCATTTTAGCACTGCAGCTGAATTCTCTACAGATGCTGCAGCTGAATCCCCTACAGACGCTACAGCTGAATCCTCTTCAGATGTTCTGGTCAAATCAACCTCAAATGCTACAGCTGAATCCTCTACTGACGCTACAGCTGAGCCGACCTTAAATGCTGCAGCTGACTCCACTTCAGACGCTATATCTGAATTGACCTCAGACACTACAGCTGAGCGGTCCCCGGAGGGTGAAGCTGAAACATCCACAAGTGCTGCATCTGAGCCGCAGTCGGATGAGTGTGTCGTGTGTCAAGTGAGTGACGTCGTTATGAGTTATCTTTCAGATAATATCATACCTCCCTTTTATTTACTACGTACCTTACAAATATCAAGGCATTCTGCTTGTTCCTTCCAAAGTTCTTTATTTAGGTACTTAATCCGTCCGTACGAGTTGGCGGTATCATGGATACTGAATTCCTCAGTGTAATATTAAAAGATGGCCTTTACGTGCATTGATATGTTTGACATTTTATCAGGATAGGTTCAGTTAGGATGGGTAGGAAAGGAAAGGTTAGGGTATGTTAGGTTAGGATTCGTTAGGTTAGCATAAGTTAGGTTGGCATAGGTTAGGTAATGCTGCCGGATTTTTTTCACGTATTCACCTAGCTTAACGATGACACTGTCCATGGAATTTCCACGGGTCCAGCTAGTACCTAATAATACCCTTGGAGTGTTCATTTATTTGGTGTCCGCTTTTTCTGTCTCTCTGTGACGCTCATAGGATGCTTTGTGACCGTATCTGTGATACGAGTTTCACCAGTGCACAGGTACAAGAATACTTTGATCGTAGGTACTATTTGATTAATATATTTGTTTGTCATTCACATCTGGAAAATTTCGAATCCCGTCATTTAACCAATTGCTGCCAAAGTGTTAAAAAGTTACCCTAAAAGTAAGCTATTTTTACCATATATTTTGCCCGACCATGGGTCCGCGCCGAATAGCCGAATCAGTGACCGCCTGCCATGCCCCCAGGTGGAGCGTGTGGCTGTGGCGCTGCTACCGTGCTGCCATGTGTGCGTGTGCTACCCTTGCTTCCAACACCTCATGGCGCAGCGTCAGACCTGCCCCCTCTGTCGTCAGCACGTCTCGGCCTTCTTCGTGGTCTAATCTGCCCTCAGTTGCTTTATTTTAGGCTGGCACCGTGGTCAAGTGGATGAAAGCTCGAACTTCACGGGAAGGTGTCGGCGGTTCGAATCCCGACAGTGCCGCCCGGTATTTTCTCTCTGTTAAGATAAGGGAGAACTCAACCACAATTCCCCACTCTACCCAGGTGTCGAAAATGAGTACCGGCTTGACCAGGAGTAACCATCATTGCGTCCTGGTGTTAGTTATGAGGCATTTGAAAAACCTATGTACAAGAGGATATATCTCTGGCTTGATTGGAATAAAACATGTTTTCTTTCTTTTTATGCTTTTGTCTTGTAGCGTGAGGGTGCACTGAAGTCCATTTCTCTCTCTTTTACTCTTGCATAGAACTAGAACTCGCGTTGCAGGGGCGATGGATATTCTGTTAAACCGTTGTCTTGTTCTGTTGTTAAATTGTTTTATTTCATTTTATTGTTTGTACACAGTTGCTCTCTGACGTACCAATTTGATCAGCAAATGCTCGGGTTGCTTCGCTCTTTCCTTTTCGTCTTTCCTTGTCACTCTTTCCGTTGTGATGTGATTTTTTGATTTACGTGTGATCTTCAACGAGTCAAGTCCGTACTTGTTGAATTTCGACTCTACTTGATTGTTCAGTGAGTAATGCAATTATTTGAGTTGTGTGTGGTGCTTTGGGAATGCAATGGATTGCAGTTTTTATCTATTTAAGTAACGTAAATTTTTTTTTTGGTGAAATTAGTTGTCGAAGAATGGGGTAAAAAAATGCGATTGGGCGGAGGTTTAGGTATCACAATCTCATAGATCTTTAATCTTGGACTCCTATTGTATTGATAGAAATACGTCTAATGCGCTAATCGTAAAAAAGGTACTGAAATTCAAAGTGAGCCACAAAGTGAAGTGTATTTCTCTAATTAGCGCTCCCAGGGGGACAATGTGAGGCCCGAGCTAAAAGTTAGGTAGGCGTCCTTTTTGTTGAAATAGAATATGTTTTTGTTTTGTTACGGACCATTTTTTTTCGGTTCACTGCTGTCCTCTTTTTCAGCTCCTACTACTTTCTTCTTCAACTGTTTCTTGTTTCATGAAGTTCTTTCATAGCGCACTGTTTCTGTGCACCTTGTGCATAGGTTCTGCGTTTCCTTAACTCCATACTAAATGGTGCCTTCATCTCGTGGAACATCTTTGCCTTGGTTAAGGGAAGTTAAAACTTTCTTATTAAATAATAATTGTAGTAAGTGTATTTCTCTACAACTAAAATAATGCATTTCATTCCATTATGTTTCTTGTAAATCCGTAATTATTCGTTTTGGCATTGCTGTTGAAAATCATTGAACAAACTGGTTACTCGTACAGATAAGATTTTCTGTCAAGAAAGCGGTCTTGTATTTAACATGCCTACATACGTCGCCTTATAATTTATAACACTATTTCCTTTCACGGTAAATTCAAAGGTAATTTAGATGAAGTAAGCTTTGTGCAGTGTATGAGAACTTCGTTGGAGGCGGATAATGCAGCACTGAGGTTATCATCCCTGTGAACAAAACGACTTGTAGTCTCACTGATGAAGTTTCCTAAATTTTCTGTCCACGCTTAATCTCGTTAAGAGTTTCATTGTTTTGACGCTTTAATGCATCTAGTTCTCAGCCGAGAAACCTTAACGTGCAGTATAAATAACTTTCAAAATGTATTCTGCAGTACAAATAAACGTCCAATATTTATACTGCAGTATAAATAAACGTCCAAAATTTATACAGCAAAATAAATAAACTTGCAGTCAGTATGAATAAGTTTCCGTGCAGTCCGAGTGTAAATGAACTTCCGTTTTGGCTCTTTCAATTGCAAAAAGCCAAAAGTTCAGCGTCCGAGTGAGCCCAAGCAATACAAACAAAAGGGTTTTGTTTACCATCAAAGCTCTACATCGTTCGACTGTATACCATTTAAATCATAGCCGGTCAATTTGAAGGCCTAGAACAACCTCAAGCAACTCTTAAACAAAAAAACACAAGTCACAACTTTGGCCGCTGCATGTTTCTGCAAACACGACCTGGATACATATATTTCAGCTCGGTGTAAGCCATTTCTCGACCATAGAAACAAAACGCTTACTTTTCTGCCTGAAAAAAAATTGAAGTCCAACATGACTTTCTACTACTCGTTATCACAAATGCCTGTACCTGTGCCCGACTCTAGTGAATTTGCGTTGCCTGAACAAGATGAAGATCAAACACTGTAGCCAAGTTTACTAGATAATAGACGGAATGAAAGCATTCGGTAGAATTACTTCCGAAGGGTCTGTGGCGATTGAAATCGTGACGACAAAGGTGATGGTTGTGATGACGGTGTGAAAGGAGTGTAGAATGAGAAATAATTGAGGTGCCGTTATGGCATTACATGGAGCAAAATGATCAAATGAGACCTTTATTTCTTGTGAATGTTCATTGGAACTGAGCTTTATTTCTTGTGAATGTTCATTGGAACTGAGCTTTATTTCTTGTGGAAACTGAGCTTTATTTCTTGTGAATGTTCATTGGAACTGAGCTTTATTTCTTGTGAATGTTCATTGGAACTGATATTTGACTGCTGTTAACAGGTCCTTTGTAATGTTATTAGGCAGCCTGAAGACACCTGTGGACTGCATGGTTTGCGACAGCTGACACTTGGATTTTGTTACCTAGAATGCGATACCGTACGAGATCAAGAGCCATTGGGCTGGTATTGATATTACTGATACCACCTTTACAAAGTCATCATACAGTAGTATAACCATAAAATTACCTTTGGTTAATTGCCAAAGCGAAAACTAAATAGCCTTTGACCGACGTTGTCGTTAACTGAGTTTATTATTTTTTATTATTACAGCTGACTTGGCCGCTAGTTCTGAATTAATTGATTTTCAAGAGCTGAATGTTGCTGCTATTTCTCGTCTCGTAATTATGTTGGTCTGTGCTCGTCGTATCCGAGTGGTTAACGAATCCGCCCTTCCGTGAATGTTTCGAGGGTTCGAATCCCGGAAATGTGCGGCAACTTTCTCCGTTGGGTATTATGGAAAAACTTAAAGCACAACACTCCACTCTACCCAGGTGTCTGAAATGGGTACCGGTCTTGACAGGGGGGAAACCATCATGGTGTCCTGGTGTTAGTAATAAGGTATTTGAAAAATCAATGTACAAGGTGAAATTAATCAGGAGAGATTGGAAATAAAGCATCCGTAGATGCCGATGTTTGTTATAGGTACCGCTAATGGCTTCAACGAATCAATCTATGGTAGGTCAGCACGGGCCACCAATGTGACTGTGGCTAACGAGATACGCCGGTTAGTTTCTTTTTTAAGAAACAATACGCTGTAATCGTTTTTGACCCGTTATCGCCTTATAAATGAATAATTCCTCCCTCGATATTTGTGTTGTAATCGTGATTAACTCGGTTGGCTTTTAGTGTTGCGTAATAACTTTGGCTGTTACATGTTATATTTCCTACTAAGATCGAGATATTTACGTTGTTTTTAATTTGGTCCAGGAATATCCCTTTTTTTGTCTCAAAACGTGAAACATGCAAACGAGTAATGCTTGTGCTCTTCAGCGTTTGAAATTGCTATTTTCTTTGCAATATCATTGATTTACATCGATTTAATGGTTTGGGAAGTTCATTTTATTTTGTACACAAGATGTATTCGTTAGCAACTATGGAGATGATTTATTATTATTTATTTGTTATAAAGCAATAAAGTGCGTTTATGACGGCATGTGTCCTTGAAAGATTTCCAGAACAAACGCCAAATAGCTCGTCCTAAATTATGTTTGATTTATCCTAATGAATAACAGTGAGCAGTAAAAAGCTTTCTGGAATTCACTGACACAATAGAGACAATCTTTTGTACTTGTAATTGAAGTGGAAGCTTTTCGAGTTTGAAGCTTTTTCATAGGTCACATCGAGGTACGAATTAAATGTATTGTCCGTGGGCTAGGAATGCAAGTGTAATTCCCAAGGTGACTTAGTTTTCAGAAACTTGAGAACGAAGAAAACAGTTTATATTGAAATCAAATTATTAAAATTTCTCAAGGTCAATATTAAATCACCAAACACGTGTATCTTGGCACTTTCATTTATAATGAATGTACCTTCATTTCATATCATATTTTCCCTTTTTTCCTGATAAGTGTCAGTTAAGGCTTGAAGATTTGACTCTGTTCTGGAAATTTGTTTCACTGTGGTACGGTGCTCATAGATGGAAATCGAGTCTTTCTCGAAATTTGATTGCGTACACTAGTATCGGCCGCATTTTAATTGTCAGTTTAAGAGTCTAAAAATTGTATTGAATTGTAGAAGTCATTGTTTGTTCATTAGGAACAGAGCTATCATTATAGGGTAGCATAATCAGCAGCCTTCGTTATGGAAAGTGTTCAAAAGGTTTATCAACCTGTGTTCACGTGTTCACGCAGTATAGAAGTCTTAAGATTTTATATTAAAGGAGAACTCGATTTAAAATTACCAAGTTTCGTAACGAATGGCATTCAAAATGACTATCATCCTAACCCCATGAAAGGCATTGAAGTTCATACCCTAGAGGCAAGAATTAGAGTTTCTGATTACTAACACCTTATTTGGAATCGACTAAATTGTCAAACTACGAATGTCCCCTTTGAAGGAAGTGTGAGGAATTAACTGCCGGCTTCGCATAGAACTCTCTCCAGTAAAGACAGTAAATAGTTTCATCTCTATTTCAACAATAGTACAATTGAATAATATTATTTTTTATTTTTTGTTAGTAGCTTTTCCACCCAACGACTTTCTGACCGTGACCCGATGCTCGATGTAACTCAAAAAAAAAATTTTGTTGAAACCAACTGAAATAGATGAACTTTAAATGATTCAAATAGATGATGTCTATAGAAATAAAAATTTGATTTGATATATGTTGTTATTATCATCTCTACAATCCATGGCCAATTTTCAGATGTAAAAATACTTCTCTTATTTATGGTTTTAGCCCAAACCTTAAATAAATGCTGCTGAAATGTAAATGCACAAACCAAAATATATGTTTTTGATATCTCACATCTTTTTAGGGTAAAGTATTTTATTTTTAGGTAATTATTATCCTTCTCTAAATCGCAAACACAAAATTCTTAGATTCTACGAATTTCGCGACTGTTATGTTGTTGTTTAGACGTTTTGTGTGCATAGAATTTTGTTGAATAGTACTTATGTGAATTGAGGACTTGTGAACTTACATCTTAGGTGAAGTATGTGGTCTGATCAATTTGTTATGGTTCGATTCAGTGTAGGATGTTGGTTGAAATTACTTACCAGTTTCTATTTGAATTTCTATTCCTGTACGCTAAGTTTTAAACGACGGCATTCAATGAGTGTGTACTGATTGTAAGTTAGCCCTACGTAAATGGCGTGTTTTTTTTTACCGTGTTTGCGACACCAAAACTCGAACGATGTCTGCCTCATCCATGAGATTATTGGTTGTGATGCCCATTTCAGAATTTCTTTTGGGCTTAAACTGGAATGCTAGTAAAACTGAATAATTGTAATTATTTTTAAACAAAAAGTGTTCTTCAAGTAATGTAGACTTGTTTGGTTCTACATGGCAGGAAGTATTACCTGGCATCAGATGCTATATTATTACGCTGCAGCAGCTTCATTATAGATGCTTAATTATCAGTTCAAGTTTGGTAAATCACAATTATTAATTTATTTATTCTCTATCAAAGTTTTACCTATCATGTTTTCAAACAAATATCAACTTTTATATAAATCTTAGTGGCCAATTAGGCATATTGTTTATTCATTTCATTTCAAATGTACAGCAGCTATGAAAATAAATTATGGGTAACAATGTAATTGGAGGATTTATGAAGGTAATCTAATAAAAATTTGATACTGCTACAGTGCAATCTTTTGTTGAAGTGATAAAAGTTTAGTAGGTCAATATTGAATTAAGGCCTTTCACGGAAATTATAATTTTGGTTCCAAACAATCACTAAAGGAACACATTTAAAAACGTTTTACACGAATGATATTCTGCTTGCCGATGCGTTATTTTAGAGATATAACAATAATTACGTTCAGATAGGAATAACATTATATGGTTGGTTGCTTAGTCGCCGCATTGTTGGGTGACGCCCACTTTTATGGCGGGACACGCCCACTTCTTGGCGGGAAATGAACACGGCTTGGTTTGGGTGAGTTAAGGTAAGCTATTTTAGGTTAATTTATGTTATTTTAGGTTAGTTTATTTAACTAACCTACCATAACCTACCCTAACCTTACCCATCGTTACGTTAATACCGTATTACAGCATATTTACGTGTCCGCTCCTTCACTTTTATGTACGACGTTCTTATAACTTCAAAGTTGAATAACTCAAAAATAACGCATCAGCAAGCAGAATGTCATACGTGTAAAATGTTTTTAAATGTGTTCCTTCAGTGATTCTTTGGAACGGAATTTCTAATTTCCGTGGAAGGCCTAAATTCAATATTGACCGTTTAGTATTAAGATATTTTTTAAGAAAAAATAATAAAGACTTAATAGTATGCTTCCTTCAAAATTGGTATTTGTGAAGGAGAGGACAGTAATCAATTTTCCAATTTTTGAGACTTCAATATTGGTAATTACATCAAAATAATAAATTTTTCTTCCATGCACTTTCCGTCGTAAATGAGTATTAAATGAGTTACAGCTGCAGGTTACGTACTGCAATTCTATTCTTTCAAGCGCGGGAAAAATCGATTTGAGGGGAGGACCCTTATTGAACTCTTCCTTTCGACGACTTTAATGCGCTCAAATGATTGTTAAATTAGGTTACTTTAAATTACTTTAGGTTAGATTAGTTCAGTTACATTACATGATGTCACCGCTATAACTCATTAAAGTGTTCATAATCATTTGTGACAGAAAGTACATTGTAAAAAAATTGTTTACTTTGATTTAATCAACCATATCCAAGCAGCAAAAATTGAAAAATTGATTACTATCCTCTCCTTCACATCTACCCAAAATCTGCTTAGTATTTGGGATTTGTAAAACAGCCTTTAATTGACATGTGTTTAAAAAGTAGAATAAATACTAACTAGAAATCAAAACAAGCCAATTTGATAAATCTTGTGGAGTCTCCAAATTCTGGGCTGTCTGATACAAATTACTAAAACTAACTAAAACTTCTGTACAAATTACAGTCCTTAATTTTCCTGCAAAAGCCATAATAAATTCATATAAACACAATATCTTTCGACGTGGCCAATATGTAAAGTGTTATAAATGCCTTTTGTGGTCAAAATTGAGTTTTAACATGTTCACTGCGTTTCTGCGGCTGTTACTTAACTGTTATTGAAATCGATTTTCCAGCTTGAAAAAATTTTCATTCTTGCCAATGAATATGAAAAATACAATTGCACGATAACATTTCTTCTCGTACGAAAACAATTATTTTTAAAAATGACACAAAACAGGTAAAATATCATGTATATTTATCCCGATACATAAATGAGCAATTTACCTGTTGGTGCACATGTAGCCCAATTTGCAGTGAACTTGTTAATGTGCTTACGAAAATTAAAAAATCTGTTCCACAGAAACACATTTAAGAACATTTTACATAAATGACATTTTGCTAGCTGATGCATAATTTTTAAGTTATTAAACTTTGAAGTTATAGGAACGTCGTACATAATGGTGAAGAAACGGATACATAAATACGTTGTAATATGGTATTGGCATGATGATAGGTTAGGTAACATTAGGTTAGTTGAATAAACTAACCTAAATAAACCTAAAATAACTTCACTTAACTTAGCTATACTGACACTGATGGTTTCCGCTAAAATACTGCGCGTGTTTCAACAATGCAATTAAGACGCAGCCAACTATATAATGTTATTCTTACCTGAACGGGATTCATGTTTTATTTTGAAAATGATGCATCAGCGAGCAAAATGTCGTTCATTTAAAACATTTTTAAATGTGCGCCTTTACTGATTTTTGAGAACCAAATTTATAAATTCTGTGAGCGCATTAAATACAATGTCAACCATTTTTTCTCTTTTATTAAGAATATTAGAGCCAAAATTCTTCTTGCTTCATGTCATAATGAAACTGTTATCTGAAGAAGCATTTCCAATGAAATCATAGGAATAAATTTATACAAAAGGGACTGGTACTTGAATAGTTCAGATGGTATATTAGTCAAGCCAAATCTTTGAGTTTGAATGTTTATGGATGAAATTTTTGAAGGCTCACAATCCTGTAGAGTTGCCAGATTCCCAGTGCCTAAATTTCAGTTTGGAAAATGAGCTGAAATTCAAATAGTAATTTTATTATTAATAAGGTACATACATTTTACGGTATGCTCTAATGTTCTCTAGTGTAATTTTTGCTTGAGATGTGTATCAATTTTGTATATTTTAATGGTAAAATAATATTCAAGATTAACTTAAAAGAAGGTTGTTTGGCTGCACCTAAAATCTATTCAAAATTAAGTTTTAGTAGTTGAGAGAGAACTAACAAAATTTTTTTCGTGTGCTTAAATAAAATAGCTTGGATAAATTCATCAAAAAATAGTAATGTAAAAACAATCATATATATTAATTTTTATCTTGTGGTGGTATAAGATTACAAATAACAAATTTAGCTTTGTTGAAAAAAAAGCAAAACCTTTGTTAGTAGAAGTGACTTGCCGGCTTAACTTTGGAGTTAGCCCCGTTAGTTAAATATTCGATAACTAAACCTCCCACCAGATGGCGCCACTAGTCTTAAGCTTAACTCGACGCGAGAGATGGCGCCACTAGTAGATGTATTCGAAAAGTTGATTAGCGATATATGTAAAAGCTTCCCTCATTAATAAAAATTCCCTCATGACCAGCTCTGGTCATGCAGCCGCTAACTTTGGCTTTCGAGTGGTATAAGCCAGGCGGCCGCAGGATGGAGCTCTGTGTACATTACAGCACCACCCCAAACTACACATGGACACAACACGTAGTGAATAATTTCACTCCAACTGCATTTAATTGAACCATTTCATCACTTTTCTACTTTTCCCACATTTTAGTGTAAAGAAATCATTTCAGCCTGAATCATTTTTAAGTAACTCAGCTTCTGTTTCATCAGGAAACATTGAAAAGGATGAAAATTTTACCTATAGAACATATTTTTTCTTGCAGGTGTATTGATAGTCAGAGATTCTTGCAGAGATAGTCAGCTATGTCTTCATTCAAGAATGCTAAGAAGCTGCAGCAGGTGCACAGGGAAAGGCACCAAAATGATGCCCGAGCTCATTTGGGTCCACTGGAGAAGAAGAAAGACTACAAAATTCGAGCTGCGTAAGTTACTTTAATTTTAGCCACTGTCAGGATCTTTGGTTGTTTGTTAAAGCTTTCCAAGTTAGCTAAATTATTTGGATAATTAATTGATTAGCCATTTTTTGAACTGGAGACAGCAAATTTTCAGGTAGTGCTTCTGTCATGTTTTTAATTTGAAAGATTTCTGTTACCATTCACACAAAAAAATCATGAACAACCTTCTCTAACATTTGACCAAAATTAGCAGAATAGCAATGGCTGTTGGCTGTGATGTTTGGTGGCCAGCTTTTCTGCAGAGCCAAATCCTAGATTGAGACTTCATATTTATGAATGGTCTTATGACCAGTGTTGTTCTCACAACTTTCTTTAAAGCTACTGATCTTTTGGTCATCTGTGAGTGACATATCTATTCCTGAAAAATAGTACATTGGGAGTTTGGGACACATTCCAGTCTAGTTTTAAAGCTGTTCAAAGAAAAGGTTTGTGCCACATCAGCAGGGAGTCAAAATTTTTCTTAACTCATTAAGTGTTTAGATGCTTGTAGTGGTTTTTTGTTTCTGAAGGTTTAGGAGGTATGACCATCAAAGTTTTTGTAATTCTATGTGTTAATTCCAGTGACCAATCAGCCAAGAAGAAATTGCTGAAGAAATTACACAAGCGAGCACTGGAAAAGAACCCGGATGAATTCTACTTTCACATGGTCAACAGTCAAACTGAGGTGAGCTAGTTTGAAAATTTTGAAGGCTTCAGACTGTGCAATACTGATATTGCTCACATGTAATGGTGTATTCTATATCATTTGTGATGTATGTTCATTTTATATTCTTACTTATCTTTCAGAATGGCATTCACAAAGAGAAGGCAGTGGTGAAGGAATTTACAAGTAAAAATGTTCTTGAGGATCTAACCTATGTGAAATTTAGAAGGTACGTTTGTTCATAGTTCCAGACATGAAGGGAGGCCACAGCAATTTGTTTTATATTTTGTTCTTTCTGTGAGAACATAATCTCCTCATGGGGTGTGTGATAGGACGTAGGTTAGGTTATTAGTTTGTCTATCCTATGCTAAGGGGACTGATAGATTGCATTTCTTTGCAGACTTACTTTAAAGCATGTATCAAAGCCTGATATTTTCATTTTAGTGTAAAATTTGATATTATTATTTCACAAGAGGCCTTAAATAAAGATTATAAGAGCTTAGTTATGAAACTAGTTTTCTAACCTTCAGGGTGACAGTGGCTGTGGATGGTAGTTTTGTAGCATATTGCTCACTAGTTGTGTAGTGTTACTATTATGTTATTGACTTCTTTAATATGATGAGGCTTTGCAAATGATTCATTTCTTATCTTCAATATTGTGTCTCATTTCTGAGAGACTTTAATTTTTGGTAATGTGTCACGCATCTGAAATGGCATTCTTTTTCTACTTCTTTCTGAAAATTGAAGTCTTCAAATACTGTGTTGCATCACATCGTAAATTGTGAAATTTAATTTACTCACAAGGGCTTTGCATAGCATAAATTTATAACTTACCGTACATAATAATATGTTGTATTTGTGTCCTAAAATTGTACAACTTGCAGGACGATGGAGCGTACGAAGATTGACAAGTTGCGTTCACAGCTACATTTTTTAGAGCCCAGTGCTGAGGATGAGCCGGAGAGCCAAAATACACATTTACTTTTTGTGGACTCTGAAGAGGAAGGTTAGTTTTATTACCTCTTATTGACACCGACTGACATGCAATTAGTAAAAATTTAACTGTTCTCCAATGTTTAGATTACTGAAAATGATGATTTTTAATAGAAATTTTTTACTCTAATATACATTGTTAAGAGGAAATAAAATGCTTAATGAATTCTGTAGTAATGTGGTTTTAGTCTGGTAAAATCAAAATTACTTTGAAGAAAAAGTACTCCAAATTTAATTCACAGGATGAAGAAACTTCCTTCTTACAGAAAAACTGCCATGTTGATTGTGTGGAGGAGGTATGGTTTTTCACCAAAGATATCATGAAATAGAAATAATTTACAAAAACATGAATGTTGGTAAATAGAGAGAAATTTTTCAAGTAGTGTCTTGATTCCTATTATGTTCATAACTTTGAAAATTCATTGTGGTTTGCTTCAGATAATGGTTTGATAGAGGAAAGGGTTTTTCAACCCATTGTTTCCAATAATGTTAGTAAAAAATTATGACAAGTGGTGCAGTGTCATTCATGAATATAATTTCTGAAGGTATTCTTACTGTCCAGCCCCAAACGTTCCTTTCTGGATTCAATTCTGGAGTGCAGGCTGTATGACCAAAGAGAATGACTTCATTCTCTTGGAAGCCTCTGTCATTTGAGCACTGTGTATCACTGTCCTATTATTACCATCCATCAGGATGTAAAAGAGGGTCCTCTGTCGAGAGAAATTCTCTCTAAAACAAGTCAACTTCATCAGCTGCTGCTTGACGTCCTTGCACAGTCTGAAGTTCCATTATGCCTATGAAGAAGTAAACACCCCTCGCCATGATGGAACCACTGCCGCTGTGCTGTGGAAAAAAGTTTTAGGGAGCAACTTTTTGTTTTCATGCCAGTAATGTTGAAAGCCATTTGGAAGACTGCATAAATTGATTTTTTTCTCATCAAAGAAGAAAACTCTCTTTCTCACTTCACAGCTTTGCACGTTTGGTGCTCCTGGCAAACACTCAACAGTCCATTTGAATGTGGCAGAAGACGAGGAGTTCATAAATGCTTTCGTTTTTTAAACCCTTTTTGGCTCAGGAGTTGTTTAACGGTTACTGTGCAGCAATCCACTCGAGTTAGTGCCTCAATCTGTTCTGAAGGTAGTCCAATGGGAGACAAACCTACAAATTTTCTTACTCAATTTGTGTAAACATTTTTTTAGATCTACCACTAGATTTTACTGTCCCATCACTCAGATTTTTCCAGTAAGTTGCAACCACCCATTACTGCACTTGTATGTTGTGTGGGAATATACCTCATGCTTAGATTCCCCTCCTTCTACAATCCATGCTAAATGGTCACTTTTTGCTCTCTTGAGGTGGCCTTTTTTGTGGCAAGGGATACCAATTCTATAATCTTTGATAAGTTCTTGGTCATATTAATGCAGTAATAGCTGTAACTAATATTTGTAAAATGGTTACATGAAAAATTCGATGTGCCATGGAGAAAAACCAGTGTAGCATCTAAGGCATTTGAACCAAATTAAAATCACTCATTAATTGTGGGTTTGAACAATAAAGGCTAATTCTATGAATAACTACAATCTATTTTTTCGGTTCACTGCTGTTTTGTTTTCAACACCTACTACTTTCTTCTTGAGCTTCTATCTAGTTTCATTAACTTCATTCTCAGCTACTGTTTCTATGCACTTTTCTATGTTTCTATGTACTATGGGCATAGATTCTGCATTCCCTTAACTTAATCCTAAATGGCGCCTTCATCCTTCCTTTCTATGGAACGCGTTTGTTGTGCTTAGGGAAGCCTTAACTAACATCTCATTTAGTAATCTGAAAGATCTCAACAGATTTTTTCTGACCCAGGATGTTGGGTGCTTGGGCTTTTTATTTCTTGTTATAAGACCCGTTTATTTCAGGCCTCTAGAAGCATGCGGTTCCAACCACCAAATACATCTAGCAAATATGAATTATGAACACCGCTGTCATCCCCAAATTATCCTTTGTCTGGATGAGTCGTGAGTGCAGGCAGAAGATAGCTACAAAATGATAAAATAGCTCTACTAGTTACAGAGATGCGATGGTTTCTAAGTTGCCAAACTTGGGATTGAATTTTCTGACGTCTTTGAAAAGCGGCACTTGGTACCGTATGATTGTAAGGGCCTCAATTTAGTGTGTGTTCTTGACTCCAGCACAGAGCCGAACCCCTGCAGAGCTGCTCAACACCCACCCTGACCTCATGAACCGCCGCTTCAACCGCCTCACGCTGGAGCAGCTCCGGCAGATGCCTGAAGCCCTCATCTACGAGAAGGAAGACATAAAGGTGTGTACCTCAGCTGTTAAGTTTTTATAGCTTGTTATTTCAATGAATATTATCGTTTCATGAGGCTTATGATAGGTCAAAGGTTTAGGTTAGCTTATAAGTTTTGTGTATCTGAAGCCCTCATCTACCAGATGGAAGATGGAAAGGTGTGTGCCTCAGCTGTACATTTTATATAACTTGTTATTTCTGTGAATGTAGCAAATATTGTGTGAATATTATATGCTCAAGGGGGTGATCGATTGCTCAAAAGTTTAGGTTATTAGGTTTGTCTTTTTTATGCCATGGGACTGGTGCCCTCTGGGGGATATTGTGACATTACCTCAGCTCTAGATAATAGGCTCTTTGAATTCAGTCTTGCGTGCTTCATTTGTTGCTTTCCTTTATGTGGCCTTCTTTGCTATTTTTTCTTCCTCTTTGTTTTCAACTTGCTGGTTCCATGCACTGGGTATCCTTTGTGGAAACACGCCTTGTGTGTAGATTTCCTATTTTTTACTCTCCATAATATGTGGTGCTTTCTCCTCTTTCTCGCTTTCTCTTGAGACTGCCTTTGTTGTAGCTGGGAAGGCGTGAACCTACCAAAATACTTATTATCTGTAGATATTATGAGGATGAACTTCCTTTTACTACAAAAGAAAATGGTACTTGAATACAAGGCTTTGTTTAACCATGATAGGGAAATGATCGAGTATATACTGTTAAGGAAGGCGATTGTGATTGTTAAAGCCCATTCTGCAGATGTTTGCGCGGTTTCAACAGCTTTTAATTTTCATCACGTAAAATTGTCAATGATATTTGATGGTGTAATAATCTTTGATGTTAATATTGCGAATAAACTGCTCTTCTTATATTTATTTGTTAAGGCAATCTAATGTTTATTTCATAGGAACAGCAGTTGTTTGGTTTGAGAGCATCTACTTTGGCTAGCCTGTGTATGTTGTGGTATTCTTCTTTTTTCTCTTTGCCAATCAGTGAAATTATTCTCGCTCTCTTTTTTTACATTCGACTCAAGCAACGTGTTTATTATACTTGTATAATCGTACATCCTGCCAATTGGAAGTTGTGCTGCCAAATTTTTTGAAGATATTTATTTGAATCAAAATAACATATTTCTGAGAAAGTTTGTGAGTTAGGTCACAATGTGTACTCAATGGTGATACTTTCAGTGTAAATATAAGAAACACTATAGTATCACTACAACTCTTCCAGGCGGCTTCATCAAAGAAAGCGAAGTCTTACAAGGAGCTGTGCAAGCGACTCGAGCGCGATGACCAACTGCGGCTGCTGCAGGAGAAGCTGGAGTCAAAGATGCAGCTTTTGGTGAGGCTGATACTTAGGCGAATCAATCAGTAGCTAGTGTACACGGCCGTCAAAAATAACTGGATTCAATATTTTCCTTGACTGGATATGACAGATGTGGATGGCAAACAAATATATCCATCCCAATAGCACCCGCGATTTAAATATTCTCGTACTTGTGCACTGGTGTGGAACTCGTATCACAGATACGGTCATTGAGCGTCCTTGTGAGCGTCACAGAGAGACGGAAGGAGCGGACACCAAACAAACAAATAAATAAATCTTCTAAACTAATAATACCCATCGTGTGTTTATTTATATACTTAAGATATTTGTTTGGTGTCCGCTTTTTAAGGAACAAAGATGTACATTTATTTGTTTGGTATCCGCTACGCTTTCATCTGAGTTTGCGGTATCATAGATACCGAATTCCTCAGTGTTACATTAAAAGATGGTCTTTACATGCATTGATATGTTTGATATTTTATCAGCATGGGATAGGAACGTTTAAGAGATGTTAGGTTAGCATAGGTTAGGTAATGCTGACGGAATTATTTTCACGGGTCCACCTATCTTAACGAACACATTGTCCGTGGAATTTCCACGGGCTCTGCTACTACCTTAATAATACCCTTGGTTTATTTGTTTGGAGACAGCTTCTTGCATTTCTCTTGTCACGCTCAAAAGGATAGTTATAATGGCCGTATCTGTGATACGAGCTCTACCAGTGCACAAGTACAAGAATATTTTTTTATCCCCGGTACTGTTAGAATGGATATTTTTGTTTGTCATCCACATCTGAAAAATTTGTTTAAGAAAGGTATTGAATTCAGGCATTTTTGATGGGCCGGGCTCACTAGGCGAATCAATAAGTAATGGACTCGTTGACTGAAACAGAACACGTTTGGCGATGCGTCACATGTCGCTAATTGAGAGTGACGTTACTGTCTAGGAAATTTAATACCCTTGGTTTTAAAATGAAAAGGTACTTTCAATGCAATTGAGAGAATGAGCCATAGAGCAAAAAGTGTGTAGGCTCCGTGGTTGTGTAGATAGAGTGACTAAAATCGGAAAGAGACTGCTCTTAATGCTTGAAGCTGTGTTACACTTGTGGAGCGTGAGAGATGATAATGTAGCTATGATAGCTGGCTTTTTGTGTAGATTCACGCATGGAAGAGTAAGACCAAGAGACACGTTTTTATCGACTGAGATTACCGAGTACGTTGAAAGGTAGTAATTTTTGGCAACTAATTTAATTTCTAATGCCACTGTAATTGCATGCTTATACATGACACTTTTCTAACATGTTATTTAAGGGGCCAGTTTTCCGAGTCAAAAAATTATCCCAATTCGCCCACTCCTTCAACCTTGTCGCAAGTCGCCAGTGTGATCCTTAATGTGGACACTATTTGTAATTATCTAACATAAATAGAGCTAAATAAAATTGTTTTTTTTTCTGTATTATTGGAAATTTCGTAGTGTGCCAATAATCTTATGTTTTACTTACAGAAATATCAAGAGATGAAAAACAAGAGCACCTTCAAATTGCCTGAGCCCAAGCTTGCGAAGGAAGGAACTGAAACTTCTGCGCCAGTTCACAAATTTCCTTACATCAGAAAACGGTAAAATCATTTCTAGATCTTTTATTTGACCAAGTTCCGGCGCCCTGCGCCAGTCCGCTTTATTCTCGTGTATTCGATGTAGGCAGCTGCATCATATGGTGTTAATGGGGATAAATGCACTCGTTTCGAGTGTCATGCCGAGATACTGAGGCGAGAGTTCGGACGTAGTGAGTTATTGCAAGCGAACATTCAAACGCGTGTTGAGACTCTTTCTCTGCATCGGGTGCATTTCAAATCTGCTGGATAAACTTTTGACGATTCAATATTCTACCAATTAGAGGAAGGAAAATGTTACCATTGAACTTGTACTGTAACCGATCAAGAGAGCGGACTTGAAAGTGAAAATACATTATTTATGTTTCATCCGTGTATTTTAATAACAAGTTAACATCAATGGACGAAAATAGAAAAACAACAAATGACAAAGATGGCATAGCCTTTAGTTCTTACCATTTCAAGCATGGGGTAAATTATTCCGTAGATCAAACGTTGACCACAAAATTCTTTCATGGTTTGGAGAAATGCCACTCAAAGAGCATTTTCTGAAATCTGCTGATGAAGGAAGCTATCCAGTGTTTAAGTTCAATTCAATAGTATTAACTTTTACACGTGTTGTTACTCGCAGAGACAAAGAAATTCTCCAACTCACAACCTTCCATTTTGTATAATTATTGAAATAAGAGTGACAGGAGTTCTGGTCAGTAAACTTGAGCATGACGCTTGCCCAATCGGAATGATGGTCATTAAAAATGCGTCTTGCTGTGGTTTTTAATACTGTAACAGAATATGCGTTAGGAAATAATGCAGAATCTTATTTTAACTGGCACAGGACAGAGGTAAGTCCATAAAATTGTCTACGTATCTAAGTTGAGCTAGAAAATAGACTGATCGTCTAATTCGCGTTCGATTGTTCAAGATACTCTGAAAGTATTTCACAATTTGTTGACGTGTCACCGAAGGCTAAATGATATTATCCCCGCGGCCAACTTACTGCAGCCGAAAACAAACCCCAATAAATAAATAAAGCTAAGTACTCTTGTGCTGTATCAGAAATTATCCCAAAAAAGCCGCTTATTTTTTTCGATTGCTGAATACTATACGATGAAGTACGCGATTAACCAGTCTCACTTGGCACGGCTGAGTTATTCGACTTGAAGGTAGACGAGGGTCTTGTCCGCAGAGCGAAAAGCCAAGAGGACAGTTGTTCATTCGGAGTCAGTTTCTGTGTCCGAAGAAAGATCTGAAAATATAGGAGTATGGTTAAGCCAACTTAATTTTTGTAAAAAACTATACTCTACAGTAGCTAATAAAAAACGACATTCAGTATAGGAGAGGCTAGATGAGCTGGATGAGTCAATATAAATTCGAATAAAAAGAGTAATGTAATCACAAATCTGGCGTGACTAAATTCTAGCGTAAGAGCTATCATATGCGTACAAAACTGATTGCTACGGGCCAATTTTATCAGAAAAAGATAGTAACCAAAGTGAACCTCGAAAAGTATACTTTCGAAACCTAAAGTACGACATCGAGGGCGAGCTGCAGTTGCCTCACTTCGCGGGCGGGGTCGATCACTTGGAATGACCACCGCTATGTAAAACAGAGCGTCTAATGGCTATTGTGGCCATCATTCTACGGGTGCAGGTTTCCTCATTTTATCAACGACGGTCTGATTCACTCTCATCAAATCCTTTCATCATCGGCATCTCAACACCGGATCTGTATTAACATTCCTCGTGCATTAAGTCGCTGATCAATCAATTCCACCGTCTCATCACTAACCAATGTCAACAATTTTTCGAACGGTCTTAATAATTCTAACAAAAGGTCGTAACACTAAGTACTCGTATGAAAATGCATTCATGTGGTAACATTATTTGTGGACCATTTTCTTTAGCGCTCTTATGAAAAACCCATCAACCAGTTCTGCAGTGTAGAGTAAACTATAACTACCTCTACGCAAAAATGCGGTAAAAAGTAATAAAACTATGAACAAATTAAAATCCTACACGCCAAAAATAATTGCCAGTAAAACTTGATGACAATAATATGGGAGTAAAACTTGAAAGGAAGACATTACAGTTACGACGTCACTCGTCGGTCTCCGGTCTCTCTTCTTCTTCTCCGCTCGCCTCAGCGTCCGCCTCCGCCTCACCTGCGGTCCACACAGCGCAGTTATTGCGAGCTTCACGCAGTCGCCACGTCCACTTTTTCCACGTCAAAATTCTCAAATTTAGCCTTCCTATCGAGCGAGACTTGGCCGAAAAGAGCACTGTGCACTTGGCAGAGTTACCAGATGCACGCAGCCCTTCAAGGCTAAATTTCATTCGCGAGAGGCCAAATACGAGAATTTTGGCCATAGAAAAATTGACCTGGTACCCCTGCTCTCAGTGACAAGGTACAGACAAATCTCAACCACACGACTTAAAAGTGAAATTTAAAATCATCGCGTGCAAAGATTCATTCATGTAAAAAAGTAGATCATTGAAAAGTAGATCATGAAGAATCAAATTGCGCATAAAATTACATATTAAAAAAATCAAGTTGCTTCAAAAATAACTTGCAAAAATCAAGTACCTTCAAATGTAGGTTGCGATAAAAGATGAACAGGCGAGAAAAACTGTTTTAGGTGCGTCGCCTCGGGGTAACACGGATAATAACCAAGAATAAACAAAGAGATGAAAGGAACTCAAGAAAAAAGGTATTATCGCGTTGACAATGGTGCCGGGAGGAACAACAAAATCAAAACGCTTTTCTACACAGTTGTGTCATGTGAGCGTGAACAATTAGTCTGAAATTTGCATTGTGTGCAGTACCGAGTGCGTATCACAGTACGAAAAAAATTCGTGTGGCAGTGAATTTTGAAAGAAAAAATCCGTTTTTTCCAAAAAAACGGCAAAAATATGAGTTGAACACATTCTGAAAATTATTCCAAAAGACAATGAGTAATCATTCATAATTTTGAAAACGAACTTTGGGAGGAATGGTTACAAAAAGGTGCACAAAGCAAATGCGAGTCGGAAAACGTGTGCGACTAATATTATTTATGTCAGTTTATCTCGGCAGGCAGGAAGAAGTCACGGGCACTAATGAGGAAATTCGGTTACGGAAAATGGGTTTCACTAATGAGAAAAATGGGTCACACAAAGAATGGTGAAACAACGTAGATAACGAGACAGACGTTGAACTTGACGTGACGCTCACAAGCTCTGAGTCGCACTTGCTTTAATTAGCGTTGGTTTGTAACAAAAGACATGACAACGAAGTACAATAGAGGGGATATTACCATCGTCATCCGCAGGGGGGGAGGTCTCCTCTGCCGGGGCTGCTGCTGCTGGTTCTGCTACGGCCTCGGTCTGCACAAACGGTCATAATGATATTAATGTTATTGATATCAATATTAATATTAATGGTCAAATGGTCAGTGGAAGACATACAAACTCTTAGCATAGCCGACGCAATGTCTTCAATTGCAGAAAGATTAAAAGAATATTATGAACAAGATATGAGTTAAAAAAAGTCAAATATGCCGAAAAGAAAACAGTGAATCGAAAAGTAATACGTCCTATAACAAACCAAAAAACTTTTCTATTTCAAGCTAAAGAAGGTATGCCTCGAGATTTCAATGAAGAGCAATAAATGTTCAGATAAATCCTTGGATTAAATTAATAGTTAGTTTAAGCCTCCCTATCCTCAACAAATGAGATCCAAAGAGAAGAAGGAAGAAGGCACATTTAGTATGGAGTTAAGGGAACGTGGAATCTATGCAGAAAGGGCATAGAAACAGTAAGATGAGAAAGAAGTTCATGAAACAAGATCAAAGTTGTCGGAGAAAGTAGTAGGTGTTGAAAAAACAGGACAGCAGTGAACCAAAACAAAGTTGGTCCGTAACAAAACAAAAACCTATGTTATTTTAACGAAAGGAAAGCCTACCTAACCATTAGCTCGGGCCCTCACATTGTCCCCCTGGGAGCGCTAATTCCCATACATACAATAGCTGTTTCCTCCTGAGGGGTAAATTCCTTGAATGAAGGCCCATTAAAAAAACAAAAAAAAAAAGGAGTCCTGCTTACTCTCTGAAAAGGTCCAAGTACTCGAACAACAGTACATTTCTCATCAGTGCAATGAAATGAACCTTCTTGTGAAGGCATGGAATAACCAACCTCGATTTCGTGTCCTTCAAGATTACACCGGGAATGCTCTCAATAATTTAAATTAAACAGTTCAAATCATTGAAGTATTTCAATAATTAAAACAATTGAAATTTAAATAGAAGAAGTAAACCCAAGTAAGTTCAAACCCAAAGAATTTAAATTTTAAGTAGAGGGTGACAAACCTCTGGAGCGGCAGGAGCTTCAGATTCAGCAGGTGGCGGAGACTGCTGCTCGTCAGGCGCGCTCGCAGCCTCCTCTGCAGGTGCTGCAGAGCTGCTGTCTCCTGCCTCAGCCTCTGCAGCTGCTGCAGGCTCTTCTGCAGCAGCTGCTTCTCCGTTGGTTGTTTTCTCCACTGAGCCCTATAGTTACACGAGCATTATTATTAATATTGTAAATGTTTAACCACTGTTACCACTAACAACCCATCGGTCACACGAGCATACGTAAGTACAACCAGAATCATTTTTGTTTCAATACATGTCCACAACACAGTTCTACCTTCAGAAAGTAACAAAACAGCCTCATCTAAAATACGGCTTCCAGTTTCTTCTGTTCATTTTCTCAACAGAATGATAGAACAAAATAGTTCAATGAAAACATTTTAAAGAGCTTCTAGAACAATGAACGAAATAATCTTGTGTTCAGATAATTTGTTAAGGCTCAACGGTGCTATGACTTAGGCAGCCCCTCTGTTTTTACACTTGCGAGTTTCTACCTGAAGAAATCGGAAGGCGTGGCACGAAAAATTGTGATGGAATGTTAGGCGATGCTATCTTGCAAGATTCAATTGTAAAAACATGATCCTCTTCTATGAAATTCTATACTTAAGAACGTAACAGCAGGTGAAAACTTTCTCATTTTCTGCCCAAAACAGTCTTTGGCTTAAATAAAAGTGGTGCAGTTTACCGGTGTACTTGACTAAACATTTGTCAAAAAAGTATACTTGGGGATTGGCTCCTGTGATGTTCAACTGACTCATCTCAAACATATGGATGCTTTGAAAGAGACCTCAATATTATCAGCGGCTGGTACCTTCTTCCTGTAGCATAACAAATCCGGTAAACGTAAATATTAGTAAACGTAGTCACGCAGGTGACCTCAATTGTATTTCTCTTAAACCTTAATTAGTTGAGAGGGAAAATTTCTAACAATTTATGACCATCAAAAATTATCCGACTGCTATATCAAGATAGTCGTTATAGAGCTTTTCTGCTTTTCGAGTTTCATTGACTATGGTTGTTCATTTCACTGAACATACATTTGCTTAAAAAAATTATGACTAGTGCAAGTTATCGACAGACGTTCTGAAGGCTGCAAAACTTTTAAGGACTGAAAGCAGTAGAACCAAAGACGGAAAGAACACGTAAAGCAGGAAGTAATTGCAACTAGCAGTGTGAAGAATGACACGAAAATTTAAGTACGTACACATGGCTTACCTGGAAGCAGTTTTGAGTTGAACAGTTAGTGCGATGTTAGTAGAAACCAGACTCACGCCAGCAGCCACACTTCCTCACGCAATAAGTATATGTTCACTTCTTCCATCGCGATTAGTGCACAAGCAGAAAGTGCTTCCTATATTCCACTTGAATAAGACTAAAAGAAGGAGTCCACTGAAGTGAGGCATTGAGTCTCATTTATAAGATCCGCAAGAAACAAAGTAGCTGTCAAAAATGTACGATAAAGAATACGTTCTAAAATGCATCTAGATCTCCGCATGCGTTCAACAATGCACTGAATGAATGAGATAGATTAAATTTCAATATTTTGCTATTTAGCTTCGTTGATGAAAATCCATCTTGAATGTGACGAGTTACGCGCACTCCAACTTTAATTACGTAATGAACAGCAGTGCAAATGCTCGCGAATGAGGGCAGATACAAGATAGCGTCACTGATGATGGTATAGTTTTATTTAGGGATAAAATATTTCGGTTACAGTAAATAACTGACATATGCAGGAGCGCACACACTATGTCTAACTCCGGGTCTTCTAGCTAATAATTTTTCAGGTAAAAACATCAAAATATATCTGGAAATAAAACTATCAAATTTATCGTCTTGAGAACAAAACTCCGTTAAGAAAACTATATAACCTAATAAATGGAAGAAAAGTACAATAGGAGTTTGGCACAAACATTAAAATCGTCGGAAAAACCTGAGTGAACATTCAAGTTGGCACGCATGAAATGACGCGTTCTTGTCGTTGGTATTGATTAGGTCGTTTAATAAAGAAACCTCCATAATATTGAGCAAGAATTCCATGACTTAATTTTCATTTACTTTTAGAAATTTTTCCATTCATTGCTACAAAGTTTGATGAAAACTTTTATCAGACCTCAAAATACTTGGCACAAGTGTTTCCTGGCACCTAGGTAAAAGAAGTAAACCCAAGACGTTGAAACCAAAAAATTTAAATTTGAAAACAAGGTACAATGAAGCTGGAGACTTGCTATTTTTTCGCTAACAGAATACCAGAAAATGTGGCGTCGGGTTATGCTTTTTGAGTGAACGAGAAGCATTTTTGCCTCGAATTTTAGTAAGCGAAAAAAGATGGATTCTCTTGGGGACTAAAAATTGTGAGTATGTTAATAGTTGTCCGCTAGAAAGTCACCGAAACATTTTTCAAAGAGGTTTCTTCAATATTATTTTGATTCGTTTCACGCGAAAAGAATCTCGAAAAGAAACGGTGTATACACGAAAAATTGACTGAATAAAATAGATTCGTGAATAGGAATGGCATAGGCTTGCTCCACGACAACGAAATAAGAAGTCATTCGTTAAAAAAGTTGTTTGCACGAAATTACGGAAGTTTACCTGCCTGGAACTTTACCTGCCTGGAAGTTTACTGACCAAGTAATAAAATGATCGTCAATAAGGAAAGAAAATTGAAGCCTTTAACCTGTTCATTTCATCAAACGATGGAAGTTTTTTGAAATGTTGGATAAAAACGATCGAGTATGATGGTAAAGTCATTCACTAACACTTTGCTTATTTCAGATAAATATTTTCCTGACCATTTTGAAAAGGTTTCGTTCATTTCTCTTGAGAAGCGTCATTTCATGAGTGACAACTCCACAACATGAATTTTACGAAGCTGCTTCTACTTCTGGACTGAAGCCAAGGTAACAACACAAATCATCCGGACCAGGCTAAAACGTTTATTAGTACAAAAGTATCTAAAACAAAATTGCACAAAAAGCACGTAGTCGATTAGTAAAAATACGCACTAGGTTACAAGAACACATTCAACATATAAATAATGAACAGGATTTAAAAATTAAAGAAGTGTTTTGAAAGAAACTTCGACAACTGCCGCGTTATAAAATACTCATCTACTAAGAATGAACTTCAAAATGGTTAGTCGAGACTTAAATATTTGGCTAAGCTGAGAAGACTGGTTAGGAGCAAGCACTCGCCTAAGCAAGCAATGTTAATACAAGACAATTCGGTCCTCTTTGGATAACAGCCTCAATTTATTGTATTTCTTGTTAAATTTGTTCCGTAGTGTTCTTTGAAATTCACTGCCGAGTGGCAGATCTTTCCTCATCCTGATCTCGGTGGCTACCTGATGATAGTGCCAGTTTGATGATGATGGTTGTAATAACGGAAATGCGAGTACAAAAATTCTGACGTTAAAGGGTTAAAACGATGCTTCGTCACTATCACGCTGAAGGATTTACGAAATTTCAGAAAAAAGAATGGCGCTCAAAAGAGCATGCAACCAAACCAATTCCAAATGAAAGTTAACTCATCGAAGTATCTGTAAATTCGGTTTTTGCACTTTGCTACACGGCGAATGTGTAGAAAATAACTAGTATTAGTAGTTCTTACTTTGAGATTTTAAGAACGCGTGTGGGCAATTTTGACAGGAAGCTAGGTGCTGGTAAATTCTTTGTAAGATAACTAAATTGAGTCCACAATGGATATTTCCTCTAAAAACTCAAATTTCCTCTAGTTTAATAGTTGATCAAGACTTAAAATATGCTTGATTAGTACAGTATAATAACTTTGTCATACAAGTCAATGTGAAACCATACAAGAGACCACCAAAACGGACTGTAGGGCGAACGTTTATTCTAAAGCTAATACAAACGAGGAAGACCACAAAAATTCAAGTCCAAGAAGCCAATCAATAAAACACTCGATGGAAATTGCTTGTTGCAAGCAGTACTGAAATGCTGACAGAAGTAAATCCCACGGCGGCATCACAAAGAATTTATAAACGACACTCATCCATAAATCGAAGAACAAACAAAAACCAGCACAGAAAATTGAGGGAAGAAAATATATTACATGTTTTTCGACATTTTTGACAAGTAAATTGGAAACACAGTATAAAAATTTGACACAGATCTTAGCATAGAAATATTCGAAAATATAGGACAACATGTTCTGAACGAACTCTCCATAAATCGGGAAAATACGATTAACGATATTGAAGAAAAGTTTGACACAGTCAAGAAAAAATCAACACCAAACATCCGAATGAAGAACTTCACTTATACAAATGTAAAACCCTGTCTAAAAAATAATTTCCCTTACAGCGCGACCGCTACAGTTGTTCTTGCCAATAAACAAAACAACATATCATCACACATCTGGAGACTTGTTTCTATAATGAAGAATACTATAGTGAGAGTAACAGTTCTAGTTCAACACGTGTTAAATTGAGAAGAAATTCACTCAACAGTTTTTTTTAGTGATTGACAGCGTTCCAATAAAAAACTGTTGAATGAATTTCTTCTCAATTTAACACGTGATGAACTTGAGCTGTCTCGAAAAGTTGAAAAATGAGAGTGACATGAGAAAGTTAGTGAAATTCTGTCAAAGCAAGAATGGTCTCTGTCAACTAGAGCAGAAAGAAGCGTCTTAGCAGGAAAATTTTTTACAGCCGAAGAGCAAATTTACACGGGCGCAAGTGACCGGTTCCCGAGTCTATAATTGAATTGATTGCAAGTGTACCTAACTCTACCAGATGAAAAATTCTTACTCTATGAGTAATTTCTACACCTAGAAGTAGATTAAACGAGCGGCAACGAGAGAAGGCAAGTCTAGTGGTTTCAGCATATAATACGATCACCAACCTAAGAAGGTACTAACTCGCCCAATTTGGTGATTTGGATAATGAAAAGAAAAAGTTTGAGTATGAGGAGTATGTTTACAGGGAAGCAATGATTTGACCTATGATGGTACCAACTTTCCCACAATCGTGATTTTATTTTTTTTAGGATATCATAGAGCTTGGCAATCTTATGATGACCTAGTCATCGAGTGTAGCAGTATTTAGTTTTTCTGAAGCTGCATTGGTGACTATCGGCCAAATACCGTAAATTCGCAGCTTGACAGGTACTCAGAAGATCTGAGTACTGAGAAATAGCCAATACAGTCGAAAACGCGTTTGCGTCCCAGAAGAATGGGGGGCTAAAGACAGGGAACCTTTCCATAAGTGAGAAAGAAAATACGCTAGCAATTACTTTTAAATGCTGAAAATCTCAAGCGCACTGACATCATTTGAGACGAGTTTTGCGACAGGTAAGAATTGTGCGAGTCAGAATACTGAGACAAAGTCAATTATTTTTAGTCAAGTGAAAAATATTTTATCCATACCGAATTTCTGGAACTCAGAAGTCACTTAACATCGACATTTTCCAAATAAGCACAAATATTTGAGTTAATTTCAAGACTTAAATTAGACAAGAAATGCGCGAAAATGAAGACTACCATGAATGATGAGCTACACACTAAGACCAGAAGGAAGGTGAGTCAAAAGAACTTCGCTAACATTACCCTACTCAAGTGACCTAGTCCACAGGTTCTCAAATTTACCCCTGGTTGAGGTAAATTTCGGGCTTATGTGTGTAATCCATAAAGCCGAGGATGTAAATTATGGAGGAAAGATTGAGAACGGCTGGTCTAGACGGTCGACTGCAGCGAGACTACCAATGTACGCAGAGTATTTGGCATAGAGTGCGATATTGCAGGTTACCTACACGGAAAGAATGACAATTACAATCAAGGAGGAGCTTGTCGAGATAAAACCAAGTTCAGCAAGTCGAGAAATGCATGAAGTCCTGTAATCAAATGACGATTCCACTCGGAAAGGAGTTCGTCGTGATAAAACCAAATTTCAGCTAGTCGAGAAATGCATGAAAGTCAAATAATCAAATGACGATTGCACTCGTTCGTCGAAATAAAACCAAGTTCAGCTAGTCAAGGGATGCATGAAGTCCTGTAATCTAATAAAAATTTGGCGTTTTATGCTTTGAATCGTACAATCCAAAGAAAATTTGGCGTTTTATGCGCAGGGGAAGATGAGCATGACGACGGTGAGAGAGCCACGTCTCCCTCTTAACACGCCCCTACCTCTCTCGCGGTCACGCCGTTTGTGAGCTGCTCGGCAGGGTTCTTCTGCAGCTCCTGCGCCTTCTTGCGGTCTTCTGGCAAAATTCCCGTGATGCCGATCTTGATGCTCTTCTTCTCTTCGTCCGATAATTTCAGGAAATCGCCGAGCGTGTCGCACTCATTCGACATGTCCAGCTGATCAAAATCCTGCGGGAATGATCCAATTGGTCAATGTGGTCATAAAAACAAGTCTACAAACCAATTCTTTTTTTTAAGACGAAGCTGAACACTCCTTGTTAGAACAGTCGTCCATTTAAGGAACACAGTGACACGGGGTAGGCAGAATAAAAATACGTGTTACTGCACCTGCTTTACTTATCAATGAGTTGCCCTTGAGCCCAGAATCCAGCATTGAAATGTTATTTTCTTTTTGAAACAACAGTCAAACGAATTTGACCCGAACCATCAAAATTGAGACACCATTAGGTCTAAAATAAGGATACTCAACCCATCGTCTAAACGTAAGGATACTCGCCCCCTAGATCTAAAATGAAAGATTTTCACCCCTCGGTCTAAAAACAAAGATACCTTTAGGTTTAACAACAAAGAAAATCACCCGTTAAATCCATGAACAAAAACACGAACTCGCAGATCTAAAAGCAAGACAACACCAACTCATGACACTAAAAGCATAAATGCCAGCACCAAGATCTAAAAATATTGCTATCGCTCAATTTTAAAACAAAAATGAAATCATTTAGAACTTAAAAAAAAGCCAACTCTCAGTTTACTGAACGTGATAATTCCTCCTAATTCTAAAAAAATGGCATGGGGAACTCTTAGTTCTAAAACTTTTAGATTTTAAAACAATTCAAGAAGTTTGTATAAGCTTCCCTAATTAAAACGAAGTTGTTTCGAAGAGAGGAAAGAAGAAGGCTCTATTTACATACTATAGAGTTTAGAGAACGAGGAATCTATTTCCAATGTGGGTTTGCTGACTCAAGATCCCTTGCGCATAGAAAAAATAAATTCAAAAAGTTCATGAAACAAAATATAAATCGGAGAAAGTCAGGGGTATAAAGAAACAGGACAGCGGTGAACCGAAATAAGATAGCCCGCAACAAAAGGAAAAACACACTATTTTAACAGAAGGCCTACTAAACCTTTAGCTCGGGAATTGTTTTCTTTCCGGAAACGCTAATTCTGATAGGTACTATAGTCGTACACTCCTCAGGGGGATTTCAAAAACAAAGGTACCGACTCTCCCAAATTTGACTTATGAAAGCGATAAAAAAAATGGAGGTACCCAAATATCTCCACGTCGTGATTTGACCTATGAAGGTACCAACTTTACGAACGTCGCGATTTGACTCATGCAAACAAGAGGTAAAAGATCGAGTAGGAAGAGTGTGTTTACAGAGAAGCAATGATTTGAGCTATGAAGGTACCAACTTTTCGAACGTCGCGATTTGACTCATGCAAACAAGAGGTAAAAGATCGAGTAGGAAGAGTGTGTTTACAGAGAAGCAATGATTTGAGCTAAGAAGGTACCAACTTTCTCCACGTCGTGATTTGACTACTGCAAACAGGGGAAAAAGTTGGGGTGTGTTTACAGGAAGGGCAGCAAGTCTGACCCCGCAATAGTCGGCCTCGTTGAAGATCTGCGGCGTGACGGGCACTTTGGCGTTGGGTTTGGGTACGGCCGTGCTGGTCATGTACTCCTTGGCTTCCTCTTGGCTGGGGTCGGTGATGTCGATCGCCACGTACGGGATCTTTTTGCTCTCCAGGATCATGATTGTTCTCTGCTGATTTTTCTTGATCTGCCCACAAAATAAGACATGAGAGCAAGGAGCGTAATATGAAATGATGAATGACCTGCAATAGACTCCCAGAGCGTCGCATTGAAGTATTTTTCGTTGTTTCTTTTACGGTTTTTCCTGATTTGCACACATAATAGAACATGGGAGCAATTCGAAATGGAAAATGCTCCGATATTCATGATAAACTGAAATAGAATTACTATAATGGACCAGATTTCCTTGATCTGCCCAAAAAACAGTGCATGAGAGCAATGTTAAATGGAATATGCTCCGATATAATGACCTGAAATAGACTTACATAGAGTTACTTTCAAGCATATTTCGTTGCTTCTTTTACGGCTTTTCTTGATCTGCTCACAAAATAGAACATGAGTGCAAAGAGCGCAATATAAAACAAAGGATGCTGCGATATAATAACCAGCAATAAATTTACAAAGCGACACTTGGAAGCATTTTGTTGGTCCTGTTACATACGCACTACAAAGAAGCAGTCTGAGAGTTCTGAATAAAATAGAAAATCATTCTGAGAGTTCATTAAAATTCAATTTTATTTTCTCCATTGAAGAGTATGAACCAAGAACTCAATTACCCACCAAGTTGAACATTTCCAAAGAACTTTATCACCAACTTTTAGCAGAATTCCTCAACGTTTACGATCAGGTCAATTATGAAATGACGTAACAAAAAATACTGAATGAATTTTCACAGCCAACAACAGGACAAAAAGATAACCTTAACGTAACGACAGCAATCTGGCATGAAATACAACACCAGTAAATAAATCTTACTGTAAAGTAATCTAAAACCCACCCAAAATACACCTAAATGCAAAAAATTCATCAATGTAAAGATTTTATATTTTTGAAAGGTTTCTGTTTGAGCGAGTTTTTAAAGCGAAGCCTGTTGCTGAACTTGACATCCTGCGCAGCGCGGCGCACACAGATCCTCGCCACAAACAGGACGCCTTATCTCGTTCGAGCGACGCACCACAAGCCAACAAAAGCGAACAGCACAGATACGGGGCCGCTAGAATCACACGGTACCAAGCACCAAATACATCTAGCAAAAATGAGTTATGTATACCGCTGTCATCCCCGAGTTTTCTTTTGTCTGGAGAGCTAGTCGTAGGTACAGGAAGATGGTTACAAAATGTCAAAGTTGCTGTTTTCTAAGTCACCAACTTTGATGCCGTTTTCTGACGCGTTTAAAAAGCAGCGCTTGGTACCGTATGATTCTAAGGGCCTCAAATAAAGTACTAAGGTCGTACATGAAGTTTTTCACGGCATTTGGGTAGAGCAATTGCCCTGTTGCTTGCGAAACGACCCATCGATGGGTCGCTTAAAAGTTTGTTAATCTTTTAAAATTGAAGGTATTTAATGGAGCCAGTTGGATTTGGTATTTGTAAAATTGCTAACAACTTCAAACTTGAATTTGAGTTAAATTTTAAACTTGAGTTTAACCCATCGCAGTTAAGCGTACCGAACTTCTCGAATGGTTTCTTGAATACTCTTGATAGCCAGAAGGTAGCTGCACATTGTGCGGCTTGAAGTTCGAGTGTTGAAGTAACTGCTGCCTCGTCGAATGTACCAAGTAACGATATACTGTGCTGTAGTTCCGAGACAGCTGCGCAGTCAAGAATATCATGCAAGAACAGAATTGAGAAGAGGGAAAAATTATTGAAGTTCGAAAAAATAAAGCAGTTGAATTGAGAGACAACATTTTTTTAATCAAAAATTCTTTCCTCAAGAAAAACGAGTATCAAAGAACGAGAGGGAACGTGTTCGAGTAAGAACGGTGTGTGACTTCAGAAAAGACGTGATGTTTGGTTTAGCATTTCACAGCCACTGGTTGAGGCGAACAGAAACGCAGTGACTTAATTTGAAGACAATCCACATTCTGATTAAACGTAAAAATACGAACACAATGAACAGTGTGCACGCTTTATATCTGAAAAGTACCAGGGAAACAGCTTTGTTTGGAAGTTGACTGATTATACATAGTTCTAGCCTTCTTTACCACGACAAAGAATCTCAAAGAGAAAAAGGACGAAGGCACCATTAAATATGGAGTTAAGGGATGGTCCTTAAAAAAGCAAAAAAAAAAAACACTTTACATCAACAAAAAGAATGCCTACCTAACTCTCAGCTGACGACCACGTATCTCCTCTTTGTGAGCGATAATTCCCATAGATAAGAAACAGATGCATCTCCTTGAGGGGTTTGAATTAGTGATGTACCGATACCATTTTTTTGGCCGATACCGATACCGATACCCATTTTTGGCCGATACCGATACTCCGATACTTGGAAATACCGATACTTTGACCGATACTTTGACCGATACTACTACCGATACCGATACTTTTAAAATTTTATTAAAATAAAACCATTATAAGCCTTACATGGGTGTTATAATAAAGTTATTCACTAGTATATCTAATAATATAACAATATTGA
>JACJUY010001236.1:92276-106766 GCA_014220935.1 Platorchestia sp. MABIK
TCCTCTCCCGGTAGCTAGCAAGCCTTCACCAGCTGACCATCAGGAAATTTTGATTGGCTCTGACACCTGCTGAATGTTGTTGGTTAGCGCATGCCTACAAGGAACACCTCGAGAACAATCAGTCATAAACCTTGAGATAATTCATAACACAACGTCCATATTTCGACTACATTCAAAGTAATAACTAAGCACTGTGTAATATTGAACGGATTAAACAACCGTTCGCTTCATAACAATAATTCGACGGATAAATAACTACATAAAAACTAAATTGCCAAGGACGCTAAGCCCCCAACTTATTTCACGCCATCAGCGAAACTCGATGCAATGCGTCTGATATAAACAAGGGATAAGTATTTTACGACATAAGATAAGCCTCATTCCAATGCTGCACACGACATTTCACCAACACAATAGACCATTCACCAACTCAAAAGGACCGGTATACTGCTAGCTTCGCTATGCTTCCAGGCCGAGATGTCGGATGCACAAGGACAACAAGGTCACGTCTCAATGTTGTTTATAAGACGGACGCGCTTAGCCAAGAAAAATTAAGAAAGCTTGGCCAAAAAAAAAGAAACGAACGTTCCTTACGCTTAGCCAAGAAAAACCGGTCCATTTACTGATCGCGCGACCTAATGAAAATAGATTACAGAAGAATATATAGATTTGACGAATTCTGAAACGATTCTTTCGTCAATATGTTAAGATTTACAGTCTCCGCTCATTAATGCAAAAAGGTTCATTCGTAACGATACTTGTTTCTCGCTCATTTGCTGATCAATGGAAACCGTCAGCGAAAAGAAAAAAGGGAGGAAGCAAAAACTGCAAGCATGATGCGGCGAAGACGAACACGCTGTTGTTTTAGAGGAAAGAATGCACAACGCACGACAACAGCTTATTTTCGTAACGCACAACTAGCAATTGACAGCTGATGACATGCTGAACAGGCTATGGCGTGTTTCTTTCTTTAGGAAGATTAGATTAGATGCTAGTTCAAGTCTCTCTAACCGCAAAAAAAAGGCGTTTCGAAGAGAGGAAGGCACCATTTAGTATGGAGATAAGGGAACGCGGAATCTTTGCAGAAGAGGCATAGAAACAGCAAGTTGAGAGAGAAGTTCGTGAAATAAGATAAGAGTTAAAGAAGAATATAGTAGGATGTGAAAAACAGGACAGTCGTGAACCGAAAAAGGTGGTCCTTAACATAACAAATAATTCCTTTCAACAAAAAGACCTATCTAACTCTCATCTAGGGCTCTCACACATTTCCCCTGGGAGCGCTAATTCCCATAGATACATTGGTTGTGTCCCCCTGAGGGGAGTGAACTTAAAAACCCTCAGGCCCAGTTCGACAAGACATAAAACACACGAGCATATTTGTTGAGTGTGGAATTAGCGGAACGTAAGGCAGTTAAAGAAAAAATGCATTATCTCAAGAGGTACATTATAATTATCAAAAGCTATTTCATGCGTTCTTGATGCGTGACTATGGAATCGCTAAGACGATCTCAATTCTTGTTACCAACTGATTTCTTTAAAGAGAACCAAAGGTTGTAATATAAAACATCCTATCATACCAACGAAGTTAGTCATGCACTTCTCAGCAGTCACTAAGGTAAATATTTTTATTTCAAAATATAAAACTTTAAATTAAATCAACGAAATCGGTGATGCGCTTCTCAGTTCCTATGAATGAAGGTAAATTCTTCTACTTCAAGTGTGGATGAGCACTCATTCCCTACAAATTAAAATGAAAACGTCTATTTCAAGTGTGGGTGAGCGCGCGACATCTCGTGATGTTCCCCCGGCAAAATAGATCTTTGCATTGAAGCGATTCTATCTCCGCGAACAAGGAAAGAAGTCGCGGCAGATGCGAATGAACAAGACAAGATCTCGATATCACTTTCTCACACGAACAGCTGAGGCTACACACTTCAGCTTCCGCGTGGCTGCTGCACAATAAAGCGTAAAAACAACAATTGAAGGCGTTTCTCACAGCGAGAAACGAGAACAACTTAACTAAAGCGTAGAAACAATTGAAGGCATGTCTCAGCGAGAAATGGGAGCAACTCAACCAAAGCAGAACCCAACGCAGCGGTCGCTCGTGTACTGTGATAGCACCACACATTTCCCACACACACAAATTAGAAGCAAAATGAACACGTCTGTTGTAGTACAAGTGGTGAATTTCGAAGTTTTAACACATCGACTTTGTTTAATGAATATTTATAGCTGAAATTCGAAGCAGCGTTGCACTTCCAAGGAAATGAAACTAATGAAAAAAAATAGCTGAATCACCAAGGTTGAAAATTCCCGTAACTCTTTTTCTTGTCACCCTCTGAAATTTCGTTTAAAATATTCTCATTCTACTAATTTGTCTGACCAGCAGCAACACGCAAGACCAACAGTTGCAGAGATTTCTAGACCTCGAATTTGCTGGTTTACGGCGAGTGCGGTGCCCATTACTGCTCATAAAGCTACCTTGTACTTCAGTTTGAAATAGGCCGCTGAAATACAAAAGCCATCAATGGTAACTAAATGCCATTTAAGACTTATGAAGACATCGCGTGTGAAGTATGTAGCATACTCCACCCACGTCAGACCTCTGTAGAAATGGAAGCCTTTCCAATTCCCTGATAAAAGCGATGCTGGTTACACCGACCCGTTTGTGTTACTACAAAAAGGTTTCTATTTTTTAGGTACTGATGATGTGGCGAAATAAGTTGACTGGAACAATACGCGTAGGGATACCTCATACGCTGAAGGACTACCTCTCTTGGTGCACCGCCTTAGTGGGNCAAACGGAGTCGCAGCTTCAAACCCGGATGCTTTCATTAGCCTTAAAAGTTGGCTTCCTTTTGACGAAGTGGAAAGATATAGTTTCAGAAAGTACTTTTCACGTAGAGCTAAACCAAATTCAGACTTACTTCTCGAAAACGGCATGCAATTCAAAACACTGAAATAAATTTGTCTACATTTTTCACTTATTTTTAGTTTCAGGCAAAGCCTACATTGCAGACACGGATGTCAACTACACAAATGCGAATAAAAGCCAATTTCTTGCAAAACCTTTTATCGCTGGACAGAATTGGCTTGAAACATGAACAAGGGACGCACAAGAACGCGATCAACACCAAAGAAGAACAGCAGATCGAGCAAAGCAATCAAACAATAGATCATTCAAGTGCACGAAGAGAAACAATACCGCCGATGTCTCGCGAGCGTATCCGGCAGAGATCGAGCGAAGCCGCAATAGCAAGAAAAGAATGCATGGCTGCTACCAACACAAACACACACAGAACGTTTCCCCCAGGTTTGCTTTTGCTTTCATGTGCTCAGGATAGTCTACCAGGAATTTCCCATTACACGACAGAAATGTCATAATTTGATATTAACTTTTTTTGGAGGCAGACGCAAATAAGCTCTCAACACTTTGACTGCGGCAGGTCAAACTGAAGTTCAATATTTAATTCAAATTTAAAGTAAATTGCAGTAAGCAATGTTGAAAATACCAAACATTAACTGGACCGTAGTTTCATCTAGTTTCGATAAAGCATTTAAAAAAATTGAGTTTGTGACAACTGGTTGGTCAACCAAATAACGAAAACTCACTCAGTGACCAAATATGGCTCACGTCGCAGTCACGTTAATGTTTTGTTTTAAAGTAGAGTGTTATAACTACAGCTCCTTGATAATGTGGACAAGCTTCTCCAATTCTCAAATTTTAGTTTCCATTTAGGTTCAACCAGTGATTTTGTAGCAGTAGGTTGCTCCTTTGCGATCCCTCGCAAGGATTTCCAAAAACCCAAAATATTTAACCCACAACCTCACAGGTCAGTTCTGCGTTATCAACGTCCCAGTTCATTTTACAATAAGAATGAGAGTTCAAATACTTTTGCAATGTAAAAACAAGTAAAAGTTTCATCATTATACAAAACTTAAAATTAACGTCGTTCAACGGGAGAATCAATTCACAGTCTAACATGTTACCACTGGTTTTTCGCAGATAAAATATCAGTTTCATGTAGAGAAAGTTTCTTTTTTATGTTGGTTAGATGTTTTCACGTAGAGTATTAGTTTCATGCGGACAAAGTATCGATTTTTTTTATCCTGTTGTCGATCGAGGTAAAATTTTGAGAAGTTTCAAGGAGCTGTTGGTTCGCAAAGAAGCAGCCGAGTGTTTTCAGTGGCGGTTTGAAAAACTAATAATAAGCAACTCCAGAATGTTCTTTACTCGGCACTCTTAATTAACAAAGAAAAACGTGAGTTCTACAACGACCAAACGTTTCGGTTCTCGAACGAAATGCTAAGGTAATTTCTCTTAAATTCTAATACACGAAACCCAGTAAATGTAAACTCTTGATCGAAACATCTAGAATACGAGAACGACGCGAGGGATTTTCTAATGTCCTTCAGAAAGAATGTTGGTCGATTAAAGGTTAGAAGCTGAAATCACAGCACAGCTTGAAAAGCAGATGGCTATGAGCAGCGAACAATTAGGCCTCCTCAGTTACGCTGAAACGCATTCCCCTTAACGTTAGCATTATTGTACTCTAATTGCTCTTATCACAACCACCGTCACTAGACTGGCGCTGCCACCAGGTTGTCTCAGACACTAAAATGAGAAAGGAACTGCCACTCGCCAGTGAACTTCAAAGATCACATTAGGGAATAAATTTCGTCATAAATACAGTACTGTATATTAAGGCTACTCTCGAAAGAGGACCGTATAGTCCCCTCAGGCGTTAAAGGGTGAATTCTAGAGTCGAGCAAGCAAAAGCAGTGTAAAATTAGCACTAAAGTCGATTTGGTCCGTGTTTTCATATCTACATCTTCTGAAGACGACTACACAAACACTTCAGTTTCCGGGAAATCAACGCATAACACACGAGTCTTCCTTGCAGTAGGGAACCTCCCATCTCCCCATATCCCCACTCCCGGGTCACCATTTCCTCAAAAGTTTCAGTCGCATTCGATGCTTTTCAACAACCGCACAGATGTTTCCTTGGCGAGAACAGAGCAGCGTGCAAACGCTTCAGCTAAGATCGTCCTTTTCGTTTTCCCATTGTTCGACACGCGTCTGGCACTCTCAACTTGATCGATGCTCACTGCAACCTTTTTGTTCGGTAAGCGACCGCAAATTTCCGGTGATTGCAAGCAGTTTACTGATCAATGATTAGATTAGATTATCAGCGAGTCTAAGTCTGCCTCCCTAACCACAACGAAGGTAACCCAAGATAGGAAGGAAGAAAGTGTGACTTAGTGTAGAATTAGGATGAGGGAAACAGCAGGATTCGAAGAAGTTCATGAAACAAGATGTAAATTGGAGTAATAGGTGCTAAAGAAACAACAGCAGTGAACTGAAAAGAATGGTTAACAAAATGACAAAATTTTATTTCAGCCAACAAAAAGCCAACTTAACTTTCAGCTAGAAATTTTACGTCCTTCCCTAGGGGTTTTTAGTCCCATTGATTTGAAATGATGGTTGCATCCTCCGGAAGGGTTACTGATGAATGATGTCGGTATTTATTGATGAATTTGTTTAAGCAAACATGGCAGATTCAACAAAAGGCTCTCATTCAGCAAGCTGAGTACAGCGGCATATCTATATTTTGTAAATACAATAGATACAGATAACCTCAAGATGGAAAATAATTCAAGTTGAAAATGAAAATTCATTGATAATTATGAACAATTGTATACGTTTCAAAACTAAATTTCGCGTGAAAGTCACACATTGCATACTCAAGTTTCACTTTACGTTGCATCACAATCACTAGTCTCACCGATAAAGTACAATCGATATGGCAAAAAAATAAATGGTTGACCATCACGAGCATTCAGACGGCATAGAAAATTTACGCGAATGATTCCTGCTGGCAAGTCTATAATATATTTGGCAAGAATTTTTTTTAAATGAACATTTGTGCCAGATTATTGCTATGTTATTACGATCGTACCTTTGAGCTAAACCCACAACCACTACTGCACGGCGAAACTTCCAATGATGAAGAACAGACCATCGACCCTTATTATTTTGATCATTACGAGTTCACCACTACTCCGAGGAGAGCGAACCTAACCCTTTAACGTCAACATTTTTCTACTCATATTACCGTTATTGTAACCACTATCAGTAGTCTCTTATCCCTTTAACGTCAGCATTTTGCCACTCATATTACCGTTATCATAACCACCATCATCAGATTACTCCGGCATCAGGTAGTGACGAACATCAGAATGAGGTAGGAGCTGCCACTCGGCAGTGAATACAATATATTGAGGCTATTCTCAAAAGTGAACCGATAAGTTCAAGGGTCAAGAGACATCTCCGATAGCGCTAATTCCCATAGATACCGTAGTCGCACACTCATTAGAGGGATTTTACAAACAGAGGTACCAACTCATTGTACATTTTTATTGCAGTTTCTTCCATAGGAAAGCAGTAGCACGGCATCAAGATTGATGTCCCTGGAATCGGATCAGGAGAAAACGAGAAATTCCAACAGAACGCAGTAAGAATAGAGGGCTAGTTGCAATAACTCAAACACCAAATACGTATTAGCAGATCTCGCTTCCACTTCCTGAAGATCATAAACGTGACCCATAAACAAAACAACGGGAGAAAAAATAGGGAGGGCGTTGAACCTGAATGAGTGTGAATGCTTGCTCGATGACATGCATGTCTTCAGCTGTAGCAAGGGACTTAGAAGCGGCGTTTGAGTAACAAGATATGCATTGTCTCCAACTCGTATGGCGCACTGCGCCACAGGTCACATTGAGGAGTTAACACGTTGACTACGTATTGGGACATATGTGTACCAATCCACACACATATATATATATATATATATTTATGTTAGATATATATATTACATATATGAACACACATATATGTTAACTACGTATTGGGACATATGACGTGTAACGCGAGGTAAATTCTTCATTTTCATACCGGCATGAATGAAAGCCATTGAAATTATCTCACATTTTTCAAAATTGATTTTAGCATACGATGTAATATGTTACCGTGTAATTATATTTTTCATACCTTTTAGAAAGGATAAGAATGTATTTGAGTAGTACAATCGGATTTTCATTTCTGCCGCCACTTACAACCCAACAGAACCTAAGCGAACCAAACATAGTCAACGAGTCGGCACTTTGACTGCGGCGGGTAAAACTGGAGTTTAATATTCAACCCAAATTTAAAGTCAATAATGTCATAACTAATGTTGAAAATGGCAAAAATTAACTGGATCAAGCCTTCATTTAGATTTCATTAAGTATTTGTGAAAATTGAGTTTTTGACTATTGTTTGATGAGCAGCATAATGAAAATTGGCTCCGTGTATCACCGGTGGCTCACGTCGCAGTAAACGTGTTTAACGGCGCTAGCGGATCCTGTAATGGTGCAGTGGCGGATAGAGGACGATACCAGCCTTCGGGGGACTCCTCTTCTTTCCCACAACCCCACGAATTAAAGTAATCAACAGCTAGCGAATATCTGCACCGTTTAGTCCTGAGCTGGACTTGAGAATTTATCAGGTATAGAGCCAACAAGAAGTGCAAATCTGTACAGAGAGAAACCTCGTAAACATCTATAAAACATGGCCATCAATTACATCAACACCTCTAAAACAGCAATCTGAAATATCAAAATTCATAAAACATCGTAATCAAATGAAGCAACATGAATAAACCATGGCAATCCAATGAATCAACATCTATAAAACATAGCGATCCAATGAATCAACGCGTATTATGCGCGCCAACTCTACCAGAATATCATTCGTGAAATTTACAATGCAATTGACAGTCAATTTTCCTCAAACCCGGCAATCGAATGAAAAAACGTGTACCATGCGTGTTTACCACTACCACTACGTGTACCATGCGTGTTTACCACTACCACTACGTGTACCATGCGTGTTTACCACTACCAATACGTGTACCATGAGTGTCTACCACTACCAATACGTGTACCATGCGTGTCTACCACCACCAATAAATCATCATCGCAGTTCACAGAGCAATGAGCAGATTGACATACCTATGGTGAATATCATGGCTCAATATAATAGAGTGCACAATTTTTAGTCCTCTAGTTAAGGCTATGAACAAGACTGACAAGTGGGCGAATCAATACGTCGAGAAGTTGATAAATAATCCTGCTTTGCTAGCGTAAAAGAAAAATTGTCTACACAGCGTACGCCGAAGTATCGTCAAAATCAAGCATTCCTTGAGAAACACATAAAGCGTCAACCAACTGAACGCTCAGTAGAAAAGCGTGCGACGTGAAAAAACGTTCTTGACACACATAAAGAGCCACAAATTGAAGAGGCGAGGTTAATTTCATATTGAGTATGTTCTTGATGCAAAACTCGTCACCTCAGATTATTTTCACTCCAGCCATAACGTTCAATCCCTGACGACATCCACAAGTACAATACGTCACTGCTTAATGACCGCGGCTATGAGTGGCAAATACTAATGCCTAATGAGAGCGGCAAATATTAATGCTTAATGAGAGTGGCTCGAGCCACTTTTGAGCACTCAATCATCTAAATCGCACATGTCATGAGATCATCTTCCTCTTTCAGTAGGGAGGAAATGACTGAGAAATAGACTCGAGCACGGGGTGTTTGGACTAGATAGCGCTTGAAGAGAGTTTGCATTGAGTTGCGAAAGAGGCGAAAAGTTTGTAAAGTGTTGCGAAGGCGGCGGAAAGTTAGTCACAACTTGCGAAGTTGACAATAAGTCAGTTACATGTTGCGAAGGTCACACAAGACGCCAGGACGAGTAAATGAGCACACAACAGAGCGAGAAAGAAGCAGAGAAGCAGACGCTGGCATGCCTAGAGCGGCATAGCAGGGATACCGCATCACCGCAGCCAGCCAATGACGGACGCTCCACTCATCTTGCAAGTTTGCCTCTTTTCCTGCAATAATCATCAAGTTCGGGCTTTTACAAACAATACTCGGTAATAAAGACCCCTCAGATTGCCATAATAATCAAGTTCAGGCTTTTACAAGCAATACTCGACTCCAAAGACCCTTCAAAATTCCGTAGCCGCTCAGAACTTCCACATGGACAGTGTTTTTTATGGTCAAATAATATTTAAAAAGATCCCAATTTAGGAATTTTGGTAAGAAACATGGGAAGTTTGGGCACTCAAACCCAGTGGTTCTTAACCTGGGTTCGATCGAACCCCAGGGGTTCGGTGAGTGAGTTTCATTGTAGTCCTCATTGTACATTTTGTGCACTAATACAGCATATGCTCGTATCCATGTGTTTAGAATTTGAAGAAAAAAAGCACATTTTATTTTTCCAACTTCAAAGGGTTCAATGAATGCATGTTTGGAACTTGTGGGGTTCAGTGCCTCCAACAAGGTTAACACGTTGACTGCGATGGGTTAAACTGAAGTTTAATATTCAATTCAACTTCAAAGTCAAAAGTTGCTAAAAAATTTTATAAACAGCAAACATTAACTGGGTATATCAAATACGATTAATTTTAAAAAAAGATTGTTAAAAACATATCGCAACCAAGGAGTTAAGAACCACTTCCGTCCATGGTTCTGTAGAAATTCATTACTTTGAGAAGCCAACACCACAAACGACAACCAGACTGAAGCACGGCAAGGGTGAGGAACCACAAGTTGAGCGGAGCAAGTGGCTCTGATGGAATGATGAACCGTCCGATGTTCAGCAACCAAACAACCGTCTGCTTCTTCACACATAGACTGCGCTCAATTCAACTCAAGTTCAATATTCAACTTAAATTTAAAGTAAAAAGTTGTTAAACATATTATAAATAGCAAACATTAATTAGGTAAAATAAATATCATTAACTTAAACAGGTTGTTAACAAATTTTTCGAGCCACCCATCGATGGGTCGTTTTGCAGCTGGAAAAACTTGGGCATGACCCACCGGTGGGTCACACCGCAATTGAATGGGTTAAATCTAAGCCGCTACGTAGGCGCATTAAACACGCTTTAGAAAACGCTAAGGTTAACACTTTGACTGCGACGTGAGCCACCGGTGGTACACGGAGGGAGTTTTCGTAATGCTGCTGACCGCCGACCAGTAGTCACAAATTCAATTTTCATAAATACATAATCAAAGCTTAACGAAAGCACCATCCAGTTAACGTTGGCTATTTTCAAAATTGCTAGGTACAATTGACTTTAAATTGGAATTGAATACTAAACTTTTGGCTTGCATGCAGCAACAAAAGTCTTCAAAAATTAAAAAAGAAGATTTTTATTTGGATAGTGATGAAAATGAATACCCGAGGGACCGAAAGAGAGAAGCTCACAGCTTGACTATACGAAGCAAAAAATTGAGTCTCAAACTCTCATGAAAATTCTTACTCAGCATTCTAAACTAGAAAAAAGTTTACTAAGATGGCAATTTCATTCAAGCTCCTTGAACACAACTAATCCCAAAGTAGGAAGGCCTCAGTTAGTATAGAATTAAAAGAACGGGGAATACATGCACAAGGTATAACAACAAGATATGAAGAAGTTTACGAAACAATAAAAAATAAGAGAAAGTAATCAGCGATGAAAATGAACAGCAGGGAACCTAAAAAGAAGATCAGAATTAAAAAACAAAAAAGATTCTTTTCCTATAAAAAGATGGCCTATTTAACCTTCAGCCTGGGACATCGTATTCTTCCACAAAGCCGCGCTCATTTCTATAGATGCAGCAGTTTTAACTCCAGAAATGTGGACTCGATAGAAAAATCGTGAATATTGAACGAGTATCTACATGAACAGATTGAGTCGTAAGATTATGCTTTTCACGAGAATGCAAATCCAGCTTGAATAGTTCAGCGAGCGCTGAAATACCGAGCTTAACTCTTGGTTCATTATCCTTTCATCTTTTCGAAGCCTGATGTGACTCGTGTGAATGGTACAGAGAGAAAGGGGAAGAAAACAATTTGAAATACAAAATCACCGTCGAGTAACTTACAACGCCAAAACGCAGGAGAAATTTTCTGTCCGAGGATAAGAAAGGAAGGAGACAAGATGTGCCCCTGTATATTTTCGGGAAATGGTAGAGAGAAAGGAAGCGTACAATTTAAAATACAAAATCACCGTCGAATTACTCACAACGACAAAACGCGAGAGAAATTTAGCGTCCGAGGATAAGAAAGGAAAAAGACAAGAGCTGCCCCTGTGCAAAACACCGATCGATCTACGCCTGCCAAGCGGAAGCGAGCGACAGCGATGAGTGGGCTATTGCTATCGCGCGCCCGTGCTGTCTTATATCACACATGAAACAAAAACCTCTCGTGTGCTGAAGACCTTATATTCCTCCATAAATCAGCGCTTATTTCCATAGATACAGCAGTTGTAAACCACAGATATGCCCACTCAAAAGATGATCACAACGATTATCCGTCGTATAATCGCTGGAAGTGAGGAAAATTTTCATTCATTTTCGGAATGGCAAATTGAGGTGCGCATGAATATTGCAGTTTACATTTTTTCGTTGTGTGATTTTCATTCTATGTGGCAGACTGATATAATCTCTCAAAATATGGCTGTGACTTAGACAAATCGCATTCGTTTAGAAAGCTTGTTCCACGTGGTGTTTAAATCCATTCGTTCAGAATCAAGTGCTGCTTATTCTCTGTAATTGCGGTCAAGGATTTTTTACTCATAAACCTCAGCCTGCTGCAAGTAAGTTCCCTCAGGAAAATACGACTATAGCATCAATGAGAAATAACCCTCTCGGGAGACACGGTTAAAGTACCGCTGAAGTTCGTCGTTTACACGGGAGGATTGGACTAGATGTTAGTTTAAGCCTCCCTAACCGCAAAAAAGTGTACCAAAGAGAGGAAGAAGGAAGGCATCATTTAGTATGGATATATGGGAACGCGGAATCTATGCAAACGGGGCATAGAACAGAAAATTGAAAAAGAAGATTATGAAACACGATAAAAGTTAAAGAAAAATGTAATAGATGCCGAAAAACAAAACAGCAGTTAACATTTTGTGAGGTGCGAGCACTTATTGCTCTCGCAGGTATTAGAATGGCGACACCCATTGAGACCATAACTCGAGTGAATTACATATATCAACGAAACCATATAAGTTAAACTTAGTAAATAAGCATCGAAAACGGGCCGTCATTTTATCTGTAGAACTGAACTGAAAAAAATTAGCTTGAAGAACACCTTGCAATCCTATTGATAATTAAAATGTTCTCAAAAATCATCACATTTAACCGTAAAACATCACGTTTCAGCTAAACCGTACACCACTTCCACAAAGTCAAGCGCTCCTCTCACAAGCACTCTCTATAATGGCACCATATCTCGGCCCAGCTTAGTCAATTAGAGCCAGGCAATGGACACATTAAAAAGACAGAGGCTACTCTCATGGGAGTAATTCCACCACAGGTCGCAATTGCAGTCACTCAGAAACTGGTCACGACAGACACCGGCACGGCTGGTAAGGCTAGGAGATTAAAAAGTGCCATTACAAGAGCAATTGATTGAGGTCGCATTTGTATCAGTAGATTTCAATGATAGCTAGGCGACAAATTTCAGATGAACATCAAGCGACTCAATAAAAGCTTAGCCCTTACGGAATGCACGAATTGGAATGAAAAACACTTAACAGCAAAGAGTATGTCATCAATCACCAAAACATAACCGCCAGCCAAACGGGCACATTATTTTCACAACTGTGTTTCTCTAGGGAACTTCAAAATATACCGACGAGCACGGGATAACTGAGAATATCTGCTCATGCATGACCAGCACACTCTTCCATCTCAAAGTCACGCTAAATTGAAATGTAGCATAACACCTCAACCTCGCCAATGGACTGACGCGAACACTTCAACAGATGCGATCAAGAAGGAGAACTTCAATTGAAGTTTATCACGTGATAAATTACGAAGAAATTCACTCAACATAGAACTTCAATAAAAGCAATCAAGAAGAACTTCAACAGATGCAATCAAGAAGAAGAAGAACTTCAACAGACGCGATCAAGAAGAAGCCGGTAAAAATACCCGTGGCATAACAGCCTCAGCAGCGCAGAGCATTACTGATGCAAATAAACCGTATTTGACAGGCTCAAAGACCACGCGCTTTCGTGCATGACGAGGGTCAGCGTTCCTTCAAAGGTAATGAGGAGAGACATAAAAACGAGGCTAAGTATAGGGAGAGAGTCACTAATAATAATCTGACCGCGGGAGACGCTCTTCCTGGCATCGCCACGCCCTTACGAACCTCCCGTTCCTAGGGCGCAGACAGTGAGAGGGTACACATCGGGAGATTTCACGCGCACGTCATGCAAGCACTGTGCACAATAAATTAGATTAGATGTTAGTTTAAGCCTCCCTATCCGCAACAAAGGCGGTCCAAAGAGAGGATGGAAGAACGCACCATTTAGATTAGATGTTAGTTTCAGGCTCCCTATCCGCAACAAAGGCGATCCAAAGAGAGGAAGGAAGAAAGCACCATTTAACTGTGCACAAAAAATGCAATTAAGATCGTCCTCTCCTCCAAATTACTTTCGAATGAAAAATCAGTTGATTCCAGGAAATGATTTTTTTCGGATGGATAGTTGATACGAAGAACCATCCAGTTTTGTCCCTGACATAGTACAATATCGCTGAAATAATGCCAGGGGTGAGGAGGAGAAATTTACACCAGAAATTCGGCCCTCGTAAAAAGAAACTGAGCTTAAATTTTCTCTTTCACTCGTCTGCAACTAGGAATTATGATACATAATCATCACATTATAAAGTAAAACGCAAGAAAATACAGTAAGATTATCGACAGTACGATAATAGTATCTGAACTGAAATTAGGTAGATCACGAATGTGACAGTGTAACATGAAAATAGATCAGGGAGTTCCCAATGACCTTTGTTAGGTAATAGATTCAATTATATGTTAGTTTTAGCCTCCCTAACCGCTAAAAACAAACGTTTCGAAGAGAGGAAGGAGGATTGGTTAGATAACAATTGACAAATTTCGTCCCTTTATGAAATCGACCTTGGCAACATTAGCTAATTAGGGCCATAATAAGGACAATGAGTTGTGATGGCTATACTCAAACAAGTAGCAATACTCGAATGCGTCCATTATTGTAGACTTACGATACAATTTATCGCTGTATCACTTGTGGTAACTAAATTGTTTAAATTGTTTAGATGGTGGGCGCAGGCAAGAAGAAGGGTATGCGTGAGGGCCGGGTCAGCGAGGAACATTGGCATGCAAGAGTCCAGCCTCGGGGGCAGTGTAGCCGCCGTTGGCTCGCTAGCGTAACCTTGAGATAAAAGTTGGCAGCGCAGGCAGAGAGGCGCGTTACAGTTTAGCGGTGCAACTTCCCTCGCACGCAAGCAATCAGCCCTCGCATCGCCAGCAAGGCATTCATCGTAGACATCATCTCGCGCCCAGATATCAAGACATGCGTCGTGCCACTCACTCCAAGATTAATTTACGCGGTGTTGCATGC
>JACJUY010001236.1:108064-123295 GCA_014220935.1 Platorchestia sp. MABIK
CGCCACTGCCTTGTCTCGAATTGAGCCACCGCCTCGTCTCGAATTGAGCCACTGCCTCGCCTCGAATTACGAATTGCGCTCAATGCCTCGTCTCGAACTGTAAAGAACTGCGCTGTCTCTCACCAAATTATGCAACTCAAATGAAGAGTAACGTTATGTTCCAAACTGAAGACTGTTCTCCGGGCCATGTTGAGTCATAAAGTCATAAGATGAATAATGCGAGCTCATAACCGAAGAAAACTAAGTGTCTGTTACATTCTAAGTTTGTTTAAAATTCCCTAACCACAATAGCGGTGTTCTCAAGTGAGGAAGGATGGAAGCACCATTTATTATGAAATTAAAGGGAACGTGGAATTCAGCGGCAAGGTGCGACCTCACCCAAGATACTCTGCGCATAGGAACAGAAAATTGAGAAAGAAGTTTATGAAACTAGATGAAAGTTGAAGAAGGAAGTGATACGCGCTGAAAAACAAGACAGCAGTGAACAAAAATAAAAGGGGGCCCGGAACAAAACAAGAACGTTTTTCAGTTTAAAGCAAGGAGCCTTATCTAACCATCAGTTCAGGACCTCACATTTTCCCCTGGTAGCGCCAACTTCCCTAGATACATAAGTAGTATCCCGCTGAAGAGCAGCACGACACACACAACTCGGGACACTGCAGCAGGAAACAAAGTTGACTTAGAGTCAACACGTTCACTGCGATGGATTAAACTGAAGCTCAATATCCAACTCAAATTTTTAACGTCAAAAGTCGTCGACAAATTTTCAAACAGCAAACATCAACTGGGTTTATCAAGTGCCACTAATTTAAAAAGATTATCAAACGACCCATCATTCATCAACGGGTCGTTTCGTAGCTGGAAAAACTTAAGCAGGACCCACCGATGGGTCGTATCGCAAGCAAGAACTAAAGTGGCGTCAGCCTTGCTTCTTGAGATAGCTTATCACTGCACACAAGTGTTCGCTACACCGGCGATTTCTTTTGTCCTGTTTAGATAACACTGCGCACTATAGCTTCGCGTATTTGATATCGCTGCAGTACCTTACGCAGCGAACCCCATCGAAATCGGTTGATTATACATTAGTTTCAGCCTCCCTAACCACAATAAAGATGTGCAAAGAGAGGAAAGATGAAGGCACCATTTAGTATGGAGTATAAGGAATGCGGAATCTATGCACAAGGTGTTCAGAAACAGTAAGCTAAGAAAAAAGTTCATGAAACAAGAACAGGTTGAAAAAGAAAGTAGTAGGTGCTGAAAAACAGGACAGCAGTGAAACGACAAAAGATGATCCGTAACAAAACAAAAACCTATTCTATTTTAACAAAAAGAAAGCCTACCTAACCTTTAGCACGGACCCTCACATAGTCCCCCTGGGAAATAGACCATGAAATAAATAGGCAAATAATTTCTGTGACAGGTACCTTTAAAAAATAAAAAGTAAACTGTTACAAGTAACGTTAATACATAAATATACTCCGCCACAAGTAAGTTTTAGATGCTGCTGAACTCTACACAGTTAAAAATAACTTCAACAAATGAATATAATCGGTGAAAAATAAATTGCAGATATTGCTGAGCTCCAGCGCGTCAGCAGGGGGACATGATCTCTTTAACTATGTCACAGAGAAATGAAATGCTAATGGGGAAAAAATCAAGACAATTTTTCCTCACGTAAGGAAAAGCTGGATGAATTTAAATTTAAAATTGAACGGTTTAGTCGTGTCTAGCGAGCACACGAATTAGAAAAGTAATAGTAATAGTAGGAGTAGGAGTAGTAGTAGTAACATGGGTTTGCTAGCCCTTTATTCAAACAAAATTAGAAAATGTTATCAAACAATAGACGTTGTCTGCGTGAACAATGAAATTCCTAATCATTTTACGTCAAAAGTAAACAGATAGTACGACGCAGTTCGAGGAAAAATTCAAAAGAGTCGAATGGATCCCAGAAATACGGGGTAATGACGCCACAATCCAGCAAGGAGTCGCTGGGTGTTAGCACCTTGAATATTCTCGTTCATTTAGACACCCGGATTAAGTGCTAGGAAGTAACAGGCCCACGCTCATAAAGATAGCAGAGCGAGTGATAACGGTACAACAAGATTTACGCATTCTTACATGCCCGGAAACTACGCAGGCATTTTGCAGTCAAAAGTCCCACACTCGTGAAGTCTGAGAACCCCAATCACCGTATTCACTTTCTCGTTTGTTAACCTTCTTGTTAAGTAAGGTTGGAAGTGGCAGAGTTTAAAAATCGACTTCACTGCTCGAAATAAAATTGTCTCTTTCCTAAGAAGTGTGAAAATGTAATAGCATGACATTTTACCTCGTATGTTGAAATCTTTCTAAAAAGATATTGAAATTAATGAAATGCTGTTCATTCACACCGATACGTAAATGAGCAATTTTCCTCGTGGTAAATCGGCAGTGACCGTGTCACCAGGCACGAGGGTAACTCACAGGACCCCAAAATGAACACTATTATTATTATTATTATCATTATTATATAAGAAATTTTTAGCCTTCCTTAACCACGACACCCAAAATGAACAACCGAACACAAAACTCAAGAGGGCATTTGACAAAGAAGTAAATTGAGCTTAATATCTGCCTCATTTGCAAGCGAAAGGGCAGAAGAACAAAAAAAAAAATACGTGCATTAAACTGAGGATTTCCCAGCCCTGCATGATAAATTAGTTTAAAAAGCCTTGGGTTAGTATAATAGCACGTTTGGAACACCAGTGAAATTGTGAAACACACTAAATATCTTCCATAGAGTAGCAAGTGAGGCATGGAGCAATTTTCTAAAAAAAAACTTCAGTTAGTCACGAGCCGGTTGTTGAGATATCAAGTCCTGGTGACACAAGTGTCCGCTCATTACTCACGTCAAGAAGTGGCTTGCGATACGACCCATCGATGAGTCGTGCGTAAGTTCTTCCTGCTGCGAAATGACCCATTGATGGGTCTTTTGCAACATGTTAACTATTTCTTAAAATTAATATTTAATGGACCACAAGTTTATGTTTGATATATATGATATCACTAACAACTTTTGACTTTAGATTAGAGTTGGATATTGATCCTCAGTTTAACGCATCTCGACCAACGTGTTGGTTTACAAGGAAGCGCCGAAGAGTTTCACCCGCTTCATCCCCTCAGCTTCATGTAAGTCTCCATTTACCCCCTACTCCCATTTACAACACACACGTTCTTTGCATGCACTCTCTCTCATTTCACAAAATCAAATTTAATTGAACCACTTTTTAAATTATCCCGTACTTCAATTATTTCTCCCCGACTATTTAATTTTTACCACCAAGGGGGTAAATCTACCCCTGGTTGAGAACCTCTGATTTAGACGCAGTCGTCTACGCCATTTTCAACACCCCACAAAGGACGAAGAACGAACTTGATCACTTCACACAAACTCAGATCCGGCTCCTGAAAACATACGGAATCATCAAACTTGAGTAGATAGCACAAATATGCACGATAAAGCGCAGCAGCCTGATCTACGAGGGTGCCGTGATAACCGGACACTCGGAGAAGGTAGGTTGGGTGGTGCGGGGGAGATACACTTAGCCTGCTCCTGATAGCACGGAGAAAGACGATGGCGTGCATTGCGAGGCAATACGATCACGTCTATGGCAAGATTAAATGTTAATGTAAGCCTCCTTTGCTGTAAAGTGTTAAATTAAATGTTAATGTAAGCGTATCGAAGAGAGGCAGGCACCATTTAATATGGAGATAAGGACTTCAATAGGAATTACTTCCAGAAAACTATATTGAAAATATTGAAATTGTCGTAAAATTTTGTCTAAAATGAGCGGTGAGGTACAGACAACTTCCAACAGAACTCCACAAATCACGAACACAAAGGAAGATTGTCGACCGCATCAATCGATTCTTATCTACACCCCTATAAAATGTTTCCATGCTCTCCTTGACCATTTTTATACCGTTACACTCTGAAACAATTCAACCTTGAATTAAAACTTGAATCGGAACTTCTGAAGGCGTCAAGCTCCAGGTCTGGTCACTTGAGAAAACTAACAGACCATTTTCCACACGAGAACAAAATCGAATAAACAGTATGAATTCAGAGAAGAGGGTAATCAATGTAAAATTGATGAGTGTAGAAACAGCGTGCAATTAACCCTCTAACGTCCGCATTTTGTACTCACGTTACCGTCATCACAACCACCATCACTAAACTGGCACCGGCATCATGTAGTCACCGACATCACAACGAGGAAGTGACTGCCATTCGACAATGAACTTCCAAGAACACATTTGGGCACATATTTCAGTAGGAATAAAATATTATAGACCTGTTTATGAAAGTGAATTTTGAAATCCACTTTGACGGTGAAGGGTTAAGTCTGCTTCAGTGATCCAGTAGGACCTAACTACATAAACTATGCAATTGAACGCAAGACCTTTTATGTTCTGCGGGAATACGACAGCCCTTGATCTGAACTCGAAGGTTGCAGCGTGCTTACCTTCAACCTCGTTACTTTGGGCCATTTTTTAGCCAAAACACTCAAGTTCAGGCTATTTTCAAATTTAATTTAACTATGAAGGTCACTGGTAAAATTTAATTTGTTTCGCAGAAAAATTTCACATGCAACAGAAACTCGACTGTGAGCAGGACATGAGCCAATCTGGCGGCTCTGCGTCACCAAATTTCTAAAAAAAAACGCGCATCCAAACTGAACTCCACTAGATAAGGTTAGCATTATTAACGAGGATTTTCTCATGGTTCTGATTTTCGTGTATGTTGAACGCAAAAGTATACATGTAAGTGTAAGTCGATTTTCAGAAATGCACAAGGTAAATGTAAGTTTGCTGACACATTTGCTCTCTGGTCGACGTTCTCCCCAGTAAACAGTTACAGAGGTTCAACAAGCCCGACACAAAACAGGGTCTACACCCGTGGTTCTTAACCTGGGTTCGATCAAACCCTAGGGGTTCGGCGAATCAAACCCCTGGATTTGGCATGGTACAGATTGTGCACTAATGCAGTATATAGTTAACTACACATGTTTTGAATTTGAAGACAAACGGCACATTTTGTTTTTTCAGCTACTAAAGGTTCGATGCACGCATGTATGGAACTTGTGGTGCGCAGTGCCTCCAACAAGTTAAGAACCACTTCTCTAGATGCTCTAACTACCCCCCGCCATCGCAGCGGCAAAGCCAGCAGCGTAACCTCTTCCAAGTGGACTCAGCCACGTTACGTGCTGTAACGTGTTCAAGTGACCTCACAACTTACGCTGCGACCAGCACCGCTACGACAACGCAAGTTGTATCCGGCCACAGCGACGCGGAGTAGCAGAGCGTCTCGGGTCAATGAACAACTGATGACGTCACGGGCCAGGCAGGCAGGCAGGAAACCACCACCCAACCATGGAGCAAGCAAACACTTCTCATTGTGTTTTCTTACCGTAATTAATGTCTTCTTTGGATACGCGCAATGCAGGTAGGAACTCTCACACTCACCACCTCCCAACCTTGGAGCAAGCACTTCTCTTTCTGTCAGTCTTACAGGGAATGAATTTCATATTTGGATACCCATTATCAGAGCCCTATTGCAAGCCAAAAACCATGAAATTGAAAATTTCAGAAAAGCGTCTTACCGTTAATGAATTTCATCTTTGTCTTTCTATTTTAAGAGCCATATAGCAAAGCAAATAGAAGTGAAATTGAAAATTCTGTGAGCGTAGTTCTCTCAGCGGCAAGTCGTTGCTTTCAACACGTTGACTACGACGGGTTAAACTGAAGTTCAATGTTCAACTCAAATTTAACGTCAATTGTAATAAATAGTTTTGAAGAAAGGAAACATCTTCTGGATCGTGTCTTCATTTAGCTTTAATCAAATAGTTTCGAAAATTGAGTGTGTGACTACTGGTCGGTCAGCAGCACTATGAAAATCCCCACCGTGGCCGCCGATGGCGCACGTTGCGTTCAAAAGGTTAAATTCCTGTAGGAAGGAATTCGTCCAGTCCTCAACCGGGAAAAAATCACTTGACAAATTCTGTCCCAGTGCGATTTTGCACTGAGTAAATTAACAAAAATTATATTTTCCACAGAAATAATCCATTGACCAAAAATAACCTTGCAACGAACAAGCGACATCGATAATAAGAGCACTTCATGATTAAGAAAATTATAAATAAATGCAAGGCTTTTGCCCAACCAAATCTGCGTGAATTTTTCAAGTTATCAATAGCGTCAGAAGCGATATGAGCATTATGTCAAGTAGTCAAATCTTTACTTTAAAGGAATGGAAGTCATCGGAAAATAGAACTGGCATCAAACTGATTCGTGACAATTTGAACCTTTCTGGCAGAACAGTCGCTCAACGCCCGAGATTGATTAGATGTTAGTTTGAGTCTCCCTAACCGCAACTAAGACGTTCCAAAGAGAGGGAGGCACCATTTAGTATGGAGCTAAGGGAACACGGAATCTAAGTAGAAGAGGCATAGAAACAGTAAGGCGAAAAAAAAAAGTTCAGGAAACAAGACGAAAGTTGAAGAAGAAAGTAGAAGCTGAAAAATAGGACAGCAGTTAACCGAAAAAAGATGGTCCTTAACATAGCAAAAAACCCTTCATTTCAACAAAAAGAAGGCCTACCTAACTCTCAGCTCGGGCCCTCGCACATTTCCCCAGGGAGCGCCAACTCCCATAGACACAATAGCTTGTATCCCCCGAGGGGCGCTCAGCAGACAAGTTTCAAAAGGACCTACAGCACAGTTCTTCAGTTGACTCCAAAAGATTACTTGATATCTCGGAAACACTGAAGCGTGCCGGAGCATAGCGATAGTTCACATTACGTTCGCATTTCTCTATAACTTGAATAAAGCGTTAGGTTGACAAACCTCACCGGACCATATTTTGATATTTTCTCCATTCGATTTGTTCAAATAGGTATCGATAACAATAGCGCAGGCATAAAAATGAACAGTTTAGAAGTCACCTGCACTACACCAAAGCTAACCTGCTGAGTTCACCGATGCTGCCCGCTCTTTAACACATTGGCTGCGATGGGTTCAACTGAAGTTCAATATTCAACTCTCATTGAAATTCAAAATTTGTTGGAAATTTTATTATAAATACCAAACGTTAACAGGGTTCAATTAATAGCATAAATTTTGAAAGATTGTTCAAAACTTTTTCATCAAACGACCCATTGATGGCACGTACCGCAGTCAACATAAGATCAAGTTAATTTGAAAAACATCAAAATTTCCGGATTTTTGCCAGATTAATGACCCCTTAAGCAACTCGTGTCTCTGTAGGCTGCTTTCATCTCGTTTGCTTGACTCTGACTCACAAATCATGAGATGGATTTTGTTTGCATAAAATCTCATGGGCCCCATACTTCAAAAATGTTCATCCATCTCAATGCAATGTTCAGATATTTTACAAACCAATGTCCAACATTTCATGCATGTTCCTCACAGGCCCAATCCAGGATTCTAACCCTAGACTAGCCATTCACAACCATTCCTCCATCATTGACCCCCTGGCTTTATGTATTTCCCATACAAAACACACACCTACACTTTCTTTGCATTCTTTCTATTTCAGTTTACAAAATTAAATCTATTGAATTTTTCAAGTTATCAGATATTTCAATTATTCATCCCTAACTAATGTATATAAATTTTTACCCCCTAGGGGTTAGTTTGCCCCTGGTTGAGAACCTCTGCTCTAGAGACACTGAGGCAATTGGAGTGATGTTGTCAAGGAAATTGTGTTAGATTACAGCCAGGGTGTGTCTAGAGCGGCAGGAAGCTTGCTGTCCCACACGAGGAATTCTGTCGCCAAATCTTGCATGCGGCAAATTGTCGCATGGCAAACTATCACTTCTTTGAGCAGAAGCATCAAAAATTGATGTGTCAGGTAGAGAAAAGCAAACAGCAGATTAGATGTTAGTTTAAGCCAATATGCAACAAAGGTGACCCAAAGCGAGGAATGAAAAAGGCACCATTTAGTATGGGGATAAGGGAACACAGAATCTATGCACAACAGTAAGTTGAGAAAGAATTTCATGAAACAAGATAAAAGTTGAGGACGAAAGTAGAAGGTGCTGTAAACAGGACAGTAGTAGACTCCTACAAGATGGTCCTTAACATAACAAAAAACAATTTACCTCAACAAAAAAAAAGATCTACCTAACTCTCAGCTCAGGCCCTCACACATTTTCCCCCTGGAGGTGCTTATTCCCATAGATACAATCGTTGAGTCCCCCTGAAGGGCTCTGGATAGCAACACTTTGTCTACCAGACAAGGAGAAAATGTTCTCTAAACACTTACTCTGAATGCAATACTAGTACCAGCAGCTTCTTCACTTCGCTACCCCCACCTGTTTAGTAGTTTAACAAGTTGACTGTGAGGGGTTAAGCTGAAATTCAATATTCAACTCCAATTTAAAGTCAAAAGTGATGAGCAAACTAATAAATACCAAACATAAATTGCGCCCATTAAATACCATTAACTTAAAAAAGGTTGTTACAATTTTTTAAATGACCTATTGATGGGTCATTTCAGAGCAGCAAAAAACCTAGGCACAAAACACCAGTGAGTCGTAATGTTAAAATTTTATTTTACAAATGAAATTCAGGTAAAATTCAACAGTTTTAGAGAGAAAAAAGCCCAATCTGGTAACTCTGTACGAGACAATTCAGCTCTGGTATCGCGGTGAGTTTGCCTTACAAAAATACCTAATTTTTTGCTGCTGCTGCATTGTGTCTTCTATGACCAGCAGCTTTGCATCTAGGAAACTGGAGGCTTAAGCTTTTGAATACCATCAGCTACCTGAGGCTGTTCCATCTCTAAGCTATCCATTACACGCATTTTTTCAATGTTACCACACCTATTCTACTGCTAATTTAAAAGATAAAATCTCTTTTATGAATCCAATTTTAGCAGATAGTTGGAAAATTTTCAATTTCATTTCCATAATTTTTCTGTACATGAAAAAATTGTTCCCTTTTATTTTAATACTACCAAAATCTTTAACCCATTCCAAACTATGGAACTACACATAGTTTGTTCCAAAATAGTCCCATTCAGTGGCGTGTCTGAGAATAAGTTGCTGTTTCATTCCGTCTGCTATATATAGGCTATACAAGTACTCAAATATGAAAAACGCCAGTACGTATCAAAAATAAAAATCCAGTAAAAGTCTATACTTTAGAAATTCTTCAAATTGAAATTTATCCCTCCATCATTTTTGATATACGATTCCAAATAAATTGTCATGAAAATGACATTTTCATTCCTACATTTAAAAAATTAAGTCAAACTTGATCCTGTTAAACGGCAGAAACTATATACATATATAGTCACAAGCACAGTACTCCCAGTTAGCGGCACGACTATTTATAGCGAGAAGTGACTGTCGTGAACAGCAGCAGCTACTATATATAGATCATTTCAAAACTTGTGTGCTCCAGTAGATACCCTGCCACTTAGAATAGGTTAATATAAATAGTAGAGTACCACAACTATGAAAATTACACAAACCATAAGAATACCAATCTTGACCACAAATTGCTGTTTCTGATCCAAAAAAGCAGACTTCAAATTTTCTGTACGCTCCACCCAAGCAATCAATGACAGCACACACTTCCCTCAGCATTCAACCAAGGCCCTAAAACTACAATTGATTTTGAAACCTTGATGAAGTATGAGCAGCTTAGCTAAGGCATGCAAAGAAAAAGCAGCGCTACTATAGCGTAAAGTCTACTGCCACATATAGCCTTCCCAAGTGAAGTTTGAGACGCACAAATTAAGTGTTTATTGCTAAATTAAATGTATGGAAATAAATTCATTAGCAACCTAACCTTGCGCTATGATTTTTCTTCAATTTTATCAAAATAATTGGTCCTAAATTTGAACTGGTTTTCATATTTGGTAACTGCATTATATTATTTCACCAATCTTGAAATAATGGCCTAAATGGAGACCATCACAAACTAATAAATTTCAGGCTTGCAGAACAGTAAACATGGCAACAGTGTGGCAAAAACATGGATACATACAGCCTTTTACATACCAAACACACAAACTACATACTGGGGGGGTCATTTCTACTATGTTATTGCTTTAATGCTGTTTCTAGAATTAGTATTTATTAATTTGAAGTTCTCAAGCCCCAGAGAATGCAATATAATGAAAACAAAGAGTTTCACACTGAACTTGACATGCAGAATCTATGCATAAGGAGCACTTGCACATAGGAAATCTTGTACATAAAATGGCACATTTGAAAATAAGAGGAAACAAATTAAATAAAATAAATTATGGCAAACACCACATAAACTGAAGTAAGTAAAGTGAGCACAATAGATAAAAGTTCCAAAGATCTATTCACAGGCAAGGTCCCACTAATAAAGGCACATTCTGTTTACAAAATTTAGCTGCAGAAATATCTTTGTTATAGAAAATAAGGTTAATGTGTAGCGTTTGCTAATAATCAAATTTTGAATTTTTGGTGCCAAAACGTAGTTAAATAGATTGAAAGAAACCAGTTTTCTTTTATGCACTTTTCGTCGCAAATGAGTATTTAACGAGTTATAGCGGTAGGTTTAGTTTTGTCTATGATGCCGAATGCGCTTGATTAAACAGCTACTCATCTATTTCTGAATTTTTGTTGCTTGAAGAATCACGGTAATAACATCAAAATAAACTACTTTTCTTCTATACACTTTTTGCGACAAATGAGTATTTTACGAGTTAGAGCGGTAGGTTTTTTTTGCGCGATTGAGCTGTTTAGGTACGTTTAAGCACTTTGTAATTTATAACTTGCCGGCCCCACGGAGTCTGAACCCACTTCTAGAATCTTTTAGTTAATAACACAATAGAAATTATCACCAAAAACAACGAGTTATAGCAGTATCAGCCAGTATGTTAACTTTCGTCTTAGATGGCGGGAACGGACTCGATCATTCAAGCGCGTTGGAAGGAAGCGTCCACTGCAGTGTTGCCATACGACGCACTCAATGAATTACTTTCCGCTTCAAACACTAGAGTTGCGGTAACTAATTTACCGCTATAACTTGTAAAATACTCATTTGCGACGAAAAGTGCATAGAAAAAAGTTGTTTATTTCGATCTTATTAACTATGTTTCGGCACCAAAAATTCGAAATTCGGTTATTAGCAAACGCTACACATAAACCAAAAATAATACAAGATGACTGCTTTAAGAACATAATGAACATTAATACAAAATATTCTAAACTGCATATAGAAATTCATAAATTTTTCTTAAACACAACCTAAATAACACTGAAGCTGAATTAATCCAGTCTCTCATTGTTANACGCACTCAATGAATTACTTTCCGCTTCAAACACTAGAGTTGCGGTAACTAATTTACCGCTATAACTCGTAAAATACTCATTTGCGACGAAAAGTGCGTAGAAAAAAGTTGTTTATTTCGATCTTATTAACTATGTTTCGGCACCAAAAATTCGAAATTCGGTTATTAGCAAACGCTACACATTAACCAAAAATAATACAAGATGACTGCGTTAAGAACATAATGAACATTAATATAAAATATTCTAAACTGCATATAGATATTCATAAATTTTTCTTTAACACAACCTAAATAATACTGAAGCTGAATTAATCCAGTCTCTCATTGTTAAATTATAATAATTTAATTAGTTCTTTAGCCCCCACCTCAAGTTACATGCTGCTCTGTTTATAAATATACTACAACATTCATAGCAAATCATCTACATGTAATTTCTACTCAAACAGTAAACTCAGTGCATGAATTTGGTGCATTTATCATTCAAATCTCTTAGCCATTTTCTCATGAACAAGAATGCTATTCATTGAGAGTTGAGACACTATGAGAATTATGAACATAAAATTCAAGGGCTTCATATAGATGGCATTTTCATGCTAAAGTCCAACAGACATCATTGAATTTAACCTTTCACTGAATTGACAACTGAAGTAGAATTCCACACAATGTAGTTGAAGTTTTCACTGAAGACATGTTGAATGGAGGCTTGAACAGAACTTATACTTAGTTACACATGACGCATGTCATTGATGCGCAAAGACCCTCAACAAAATCAAATATAAGCACACGGTACAAAAATTTTCTCAGCTGGTAAAGAAAAGAGATAGAAAGAGTACTCGAATATCTTGACTTTTCTGCCTGAAATGCTACCGGTAAAACTCTATAAATCGCAGGAACAAAATAAAAAACTCGGCACATACCTCCTGATTACAGGAGATCAACGAGACGTACACTTTAATAACCATTTTGAGCAAGATTAACCGCTGTTGATACCCAAACAGTAGCGGACAAGTGCAATGAGCCCCCTATGAACACTTTTACACCACACCCCAACAGTGCCAAAGTCTGACTGGCAGGTCATTAGTGTTGCCTCTGCTATGGTAGTGCCAGTGTTGCCACCTACCACAGTTTTAAGGGGAAAGAAGACGATATTTCGCAAACATCAGCACTGGGAAAAAAAATTTCTTTCAGAGAGAAGAGTGGAAAATGAAAAGGCATAAAATACTCAAAAAAAGTGCAGCACTAACAAGTGAGAATGATGTTGTAGGTAATGTTATACTTTAATGAGATAATATTGCGTACATAAGGTCACATGGTTCTTGATTAATTCTTTTCCAAAATAGTTTTTCATTGTAAATGAAGAATAGCCCCTGAGAAAAAACTTAGGTAACGAGGTATATTTAAGGCTTTCATGCTTTTTAAACTGTGCTCACAACTTGAAGGACTAAAGTCAATGGCTTTTATTAGGACGGAAAAAAAATCAGCACAGTTACGAGAAACATAGATTACGGCGCATTAATAATAAAGTACTGGAAGGAATAGCAGTGTATTTTCTTCAAACGTTGTCATGAAAATTTAAAACGTTTTATTTTCATTTTTGTAAAAGCCTTCTTGTGAGAGGGGTGATAATCTATAGTTAGCATCAATCCATTCACGAATGAGTATAAGCCACTGGGGACGAAGCTTGGAAACTAAAGCGGTCAATAAAGAGAGATATAAATAAAAATAAAACAACAAATCCACTTGTCCTTTAAATGCCATATTTTTAAATATCTTGAATATAAAAAAGTTCTTTAATACTTATCAACTTATCATGTTACCTACCTCGCCACCTTCATAAATTGTTGTGAAGCAATAAATGAGAAATTTGATAAAATTTTTGTATGATTTAAAGCATGCTCTTTGAAGCAGTGAACTTGTGCTCGCTTCAAAAGACATTTTTGAATTTCTGCCGTGTTGACCTCGTAGTTTTGGATACATTTCATCCACAAACACCGTCAATACTTCACCCTGATGTCAAGAAAATCAAAGCTTAAATCAATGTACGTGGAAACTGTTTCAAGTGATCTCACCCCCCTGACTTCATACTCTTATGATTTCTTTTATTGCAGATAAAAATAAACAATGACAAACTTCAGCTAACTGGCTTTAGTGCACATTTTTATGTTTCTCTCTCAGTCTTTGTACAAGCATCGACATAGATCGTCATGGCACCCATCTACATATGCATCTCTACTCAGGACTTTTCATCATAAAACATTTTAAAATTCATCTTATGCAACAACTTTATAAAACATCATTGTTTTACTGTGCTATTCCTGTCCTAAAATGCTCTTGTTAGTCTTGAGTGTCAATTTGTTGTTTCTTACGCTCGTAAGTATTTTAAGACAACATCATTTTAGGTAGTTAACATTTCGTTCTGTTCCAGCATGTTGCAAATGTCATGGTTAGCATTGTACAACAATCCTTCCCATGTTTTTGACTCCTGTGAACTCTTTTGTACCAGTATTTTTAGCGTAGAAAATATCATGAGCTACTGTTCTGGTAAAATTTTTCTTCTCTCCGAGCTCGTTATTTGGCATACTAGTTTATACGTAAAAATGAAAAATTCCCCCGAATGCTGACCTCATAGTTTTAGACTCAAAACAATTCAAATCTGCTCATTTTACTCTCAACATAAGTCCCTAATGTTACTAGTTCTTGTGTTCGTATGCTCATATTTCAATATAAGTGCACACTAACGAGAGTGTTTCCAACAATGCGTCACTAGGATTGTTTTTTTTAGTAACTTGTATTTATATGCATTGTCAAATCAGATTAACGCAACGAAGGGAATGCATTTTTTTATGCTTGTCTCTCAATCATTTTTGTTTCGACTATTGACGTAAGTATAACGATACCCATGAAGGAAAATCAACTATGGATTTCAATTTCAAGATTCTTTAAAATTCAATGTTATATATTTCAAGTTTCAACTTCATTGGAAGTGAACTGTTTTTTCCTTTCTTACTTTTCTTTGAAAGCGATTGTCGATTGTATTGTTTGTCGATACAGAAAAATGCACAACGCAAGGTATTAACATTCCAATACGCCACTTAATTTTAAAACGATTCATGTAGTTCTCTTGCTTCAGCAAATGGTGTAGTGGGTGTCCAACAATGTCATTCTCGAAATGCCTAATTTTGTTATTCTATAACAGTTATACATGAACATTTCTACGAAGGAATATTAAAAATGGCACAAAAGGGAAACTATAGTTGAAAAATATTTGAACTGAGAATCAATATGTACATTGTAAAACGAGTACTATAATCAAACAAATGATAATGGGTAATCTTAAAAACTAAGGTTTTTAATATATCAGTTGAATTAAAATTGGAAAATTCATATCATTCTTATGACGAAAACCAGGGTTTGAATTTTTCACTTTCGATCAGTCACCCATCAAATTCTCTTTTTATACTGAAACACACGATGATGTAACTATTGGATAATGACTAGACTAAAGTTCTGTAAACCACGGCCCGCGGGCCAAATCTGGCCCGCCAGTGTTGTCGATCCGGCCCGCGATTAAACACAATAAAGTACTTGTGGGTTATCTGTTACGACATGTGAAGGGGAAGAAGTATTTTTAGGGGAAAAAGTGAAAAATGTAATTGTTTTATGAATATTGAATTGATGTCCTTGACAGTAAAAATAGATTTTCATGTGTCTTTGTTGATGTATATTTACTTCTAATGCAGTTTATCTACTTTCCATACATGTACATATATATATATAATGAATTTCTTGGAACTTTCCCTTCAGTTCGTGGAAGGTTCTAAAAATTCATTTTGACCTGAAACATAACATAAATAAAAAATTATAAAAGTTAATAATAATATAACTAAGCTAGCCTAA
>JACJUY010001236.1:129182-157221 GCA_014220935.1 Platorchestia sp. MABIK
ACTCGAGTACATAAGGCTCTGGATCTCTACAATTTTTTTCCAAAGTAACATATTATGGTGCAGTTGTACAGCGAAAATGAGTGTATTAATTTACAGGTAAACTGAAACCACGACGCCAGCACTAATTTCTTCCTATCTCTTCTCAAGAGCGTGACAAGAAACGTATAAATAAACACACGACGGTAATTCTGAGTACTGAATAGGGAGTAGTCTTGCGTGGTAATACAGGTGAGAAGAATGAAATTTAAAGGTTTGTGAATAATTCACAGCTGTTCACGCAAAAAGTGCAATTGAAATGAGATAACATTTTAAGTCATGTCAATAAGATGCAATAAATCATTTCAAATGTTCTTCAAAATGATGAAGACGGTAAGAAAATTATCTCATATTTCCAAAAAGGTGTTTTTAGGAAATTAACTATTCAACACAAAGTAATATCATCAGTTGTGCCTTCATGTGTTTGTTTGTAGCTCTATATTTACAGAGTCACGCAATCAGTACTGGAAGGAGGAAACAACACGTCTCATGGTTGCAAGCTTAGCAATTACTTTTCAGTTCTAAATATGCTTCTCGCAGTGATCGAATATTCAGGATTTTCTACTCCAAAATTCTACAAGAAAATAAAATGATCAATGAGATTATTCTCTAATAATTTACTTCAAAACTTGGATTCTGGTCATATATCGAGACTATACAGTATGTCCCACAGAAACCCAAATAGGTTAATTTTGAAGAATTATTTTGCTAGAAATTAAAAGCTTATGGTATTCATAAGATGGTTTTTGTGATACTGGAAATAAATACTCGGTTCCAGATTTTGTGGGACAAACCGTTTAAGTGAGAAATTATTTGGTTGAAAAAATTATCAAGTTGGAATTAGACTGAAATAATTATTTAAATTTCTGAAGGTAGTCAACGCTGTTTCTAAAATGAATGATTTCTGTTTCTTATCGAAAATGACTGAATGCTGCGAGATTTCCCAGTTCAGTGGTCGTACAGCATTTTATTTGTTACGCAAATACAAGCCATGGACATCAATCAAAAATTACATGGAAATAATTTAGCTCTGTTGTCAACTAGGCCTCTGCGCTACCTCATTAAAAATACGCAAATTTAGAATATCGTACCCGGTGATGTGAAAAATTATTTTCAGTCAAAAAATCACAACCTTGTTTGTTCTAGCTGAAACTGGAATATCATCGCTGTCACGAATGATATTATTTTTCAAGCTAGAGATATGATTCATTTGTAAAAACTTTTTTAACATGGCTGCTTCAATGGGAATAATTTTCTTTTTCAAATTCCTCTATTTTTGTTGTCGAATGACTTTTGAAAGAATCTTACCGAAAATAAATAAGTTGCAATTTACAAAAAAGATTTTGTTGCCATTATGTACTGTTTAGGTGTTCAGTCTACGGCATGACTGAGGATATATGAACCAAACAAGCAAACAAACAAACAAGCATGCCAACAAGCAAGTAAACTATCAAACAAACAAGCAAGCAAATAAGCAAGCAGGCAAGCAAGCAAACAAGCAAACAAACAAGCAAGCAAACAAGCAAGCAGACAAGCAAGCAGACAAGCAAGCAAACTAGCAAGCACGCAAGCAAGCAAACAAGCAAGCAGGCAAGCAAGCAAACAAGCAAGCAGGCAAGCAAGCAAACAAGCGAGCAGGCGAGAAACTGTGTATTATCAAAGTAGGAAATTAGGCGTACAAAGTACTACAGTAATGTGAGATTTGAGAAAAAAATCTTCAAAATTGCCCCTAAATTTTTGAATTACCTACATATGCAGCGCGTGAACATACGTACGCGTGGGGATTTGCACAACGCTTTTCATAGAATAATTATGTAAATCCTCCTCCCGTGTGTTGACAGCGTTTTCTCGAAATACTGCACTGTGGATAATTATATACATACATCCAGCGCACAAATACTGACTGCATTTTCTCAAAATATTCCAGAAAAACAAACCAAACAAAGGAGCACGTGGCAAATACGAAATGCTTTCAACTCTATTCAGTCTACCTAATGCCCTCCACCTGCTGTACATCGGAGCAGTATAACATCAGTTGCGTCTGTAGCTCTAGTCTGCATTTTCATCCGTGGTTCGAAAATAAAAGCAGAGCTGGAATGCTATTACACGCGGCGCGTCTAGTTCCCTTTACATAACAACACACAGTACAAACCAAGCTTTCTTGGAGCCCTAATTGGTTGAATTTCGCAAGTTCAAGTAAAGGAGAAAATGTAGGAAAATGCATGGTTTCTGTTTTTTTGTGTGTTTACTGTAGAGTCAAATTCTGATGAGGTTCGAAAATGTAGGAAACATTAGTGTATCACTCACTGAGTACGTTAATAACTGATATCGAGTGGTAACATGTTGATAAACGTGAGATAGGCAGAGACAAAGTGCGTCGAAATTTCACGCTTGAATTTTTTTTGAAAGTGTGTAGATGAAAACCTCCCACTCAAATGTGTCATTTAAGAATAATAATATCATAACTCACTTTCACAAATCATCAGTATACATGAATGCATACTCCGTCTGAGAAAAAATCTGTGCGTTGGCAGAGCAGCTTTTAACGAACTGCTCCTCAAAGTTTCCTGCCAGCGCGAGAGGGCGACTTCAGAAAGCAAGGAGGCCATCGACGAGCTTGACCCCTTCGATGAATTCTTGAGGAGGCTGATGTAGCTTCTATGAAATCAACTCTATACTTTAATTGGAGCCACATCTGTCCGTCCGTTCGTCTGTCCGTCTGTCCATCCGTCCGTCTGTCCGCCCGTCCGTCTGTCTGTCCGTCCGTCCGTCTGTGCGTCACAACCCCCAGCCTACAGGGTGTGATGAGCGTATATGTGAGACAAGCTTCATCAACTCCACAATTTCGGTACATTAACCCAGCAGATTCAAAGTCGGTAGGAATTTCACTTTATTTTTAGGAAATAGGAATATGGGTCGTGTGATTTGTCGAACATTATTAAACATATGTGACGGGCCGTGTGCTCTCCTTGGTTTTGTTACGGCTTTGTGTGTGGACGTATGTGTGTTGATGTTAATTAACGCAAGTTTGTGGACATGAGTTTGTTCACAGCGCGTGGCCAGGGAGCTAAGCAAATGGTCGTCATAAGTTTCATTTTTGTGAATCTCACGTGATAACTGTTGGTGTACGCAACTATTAGTATATATAAATGTACACTTACACAACTGTACGCAAACGCGTGTGTAAGTGCATGAATGTACACATACACAACTGTGAGCATGCACAACTGTGTGTGTATATGAGTGTACACATACACAACTCTACGCATACACACAACTCCACAAATACATATATGTGTGTACACACAGCCGTAAGCTTACACAACTTTGCGCACACACAATGGAACGTACACACAGTTGTGCGCTCACAAAAATGTGTGCATTTGCACCTGTGTGCACACACAAGCCTACGCGTACACAATTTCGCTCATACCCAAGTGTTCTCATACAAGAGCAGAAAAAAAAAACTTTATGAACCCGAAATGTGGAGACGGACAAATAATTTTCAATTAAAGTATGATATAGAAAGAATTGTTCTGATAACTCTATCGTCTTTTGGACTGAAAAGCATCATTGCTGTGCAAACCATTACCACAGATCACATCAGATCACATTCGCTAGCCATATGTGAATCTCTAAAAATATACAAACCTGTCAAAGGTCACTATTTCAAATGAAGGATGATTTATTCCAATCAATGGTACATTTTTTTCATACGGTTGAATTTCAGATACCTCATAATTAATTGATGCTTCGATCCAACAACGGTTATCCCCGGACGAAGCGTTACGCAGTCTATACACCTGGGTTTTCCTACTCCCACGGGAAGAAACACCGGCCTCCAGCCTCAGGGCCTCGAGCTATTGCCCACGAAAGGCCCACGCTGTGAGACACAGAAGTGCGGTCACCATTTATACTCAATGCCTTTACGAACGGAACACGACTGTTCAATACGTTAAAAGTCAGTAGTTAATTTTTTACATTCTACCTAGCTTGTCAAGGCAAACGGAAACGATTACTCAAATTTGACCATTGAACTGGCCTTAAGAGACAATCTACTTCTGTATCGCTTGTGGTAAATTAATTGTTCAAATTGCTTAAAATTACTCTATACGAGCCCAGAGAAAAAACAAACAACATTTTCAAAAAGAGCGCTTGATGCGATAAGGAAATTGTTATAAGATGTTATGCAGCTGCAAAAAAAGGCCGCCTGCAGCATTAGAAACTTGAGCAGCATCAAAGGCAGTGCTGTGAAGTTGTAGATAACCCTTGAGCTCCTCGGGCTGCGAAGCGGAGTAGAGATGCTTTGGCAACGTCACGGTAGAGGAAACAAGGTAGAGTCATTTCTATGGGGGAAAATACACCTCCTCTTGTTCGGCTAGCCAATAGAACGGCTTCATTTCAAACAAACTTTATGACGTCACCATTGCGACATGTCGTTTGGCCAACAGTGGTGCCAGATTTGAGGCTAGCAGTATTGCCAGATGCAATATGAGCGCTGCTATTGGTCCGTTGCCGTGACGTCAGCATTGCCACACGGTCGACAAAAAAAAAACTTATTTGACCCTACCTTCTTTCTTCTACCGTGGCCAACGTTGCTCCATTACGTAAATGAAGCCAACTGCCCAAGGTGCCATAACAGAGCTATGTACGAGTGCTCGGATCAAAAGGAGGAAAGCCGACGATACTTCCAGCCAAATCTTGTGCGGGTTAGCGAAATTTTGCCCATTTCTTAACTCCCAGACTGCAGCATGAGCCACATCTGGTTACTGAGGGAGTTTTCATTATGCTGCTGACCATCCAGTAGTCACAAACTCAATTGAAAAAAAATATTCAGTCAAAACTGAACGAAAACTTGATCCAGTTAATGTCTGGTATTTTCAACATTGCTTCCTACAAGTGACCTTAAATTTGAACTGAATGTCAAACTCCAGTTTTGCCTGCTCCAGTTTTGTCAAAGTGTTTTGTCAAAGCAAAATGTCAAACTCCAGTTTTGTCAAAGTGTTAAAAGTATTCATTCTGCCGCGAACGAGAGTATCTCTGAGACAAAACGAGAACGGCCTATATTGGAAATATTTTCTTACACGTTATTCAAGGGTGTATCATATTTATTCTGAGTGAATTTATTTTCTGATTACTTTAAAGCAATTGCAAAATTCATGAACTCGGATGATCAGTCAAAAAATATGTTTACGGGTAAACGCAAGTTAGTCAAAGTAAATTGTGTGGAAAATAACAGAGATACGCAACGTGGCTTCAGAAATAACTAATTTTGCACAGGCTTCCAATTGAAGCTTGAAATTTCAAGTACTATATCGTCAAACTAAGGGCTGTCTTTCTCTTTTAACTTTGGAGGCGTGGCATTCAATGTTATCTCCTTTAAATAAACACGATTGAGCTGACATTACCTGAAAGACATATTCACTAAAGCATTTTTACACAATTCAGTAGAGTACCTCTAAGTTCTTCTTTATTTCTCCGTATGTAGACAGCATTTGACCTCTCCTTCCCACCTTCAAAGCTCTGCTTTCACGTTATCATGGATGCAGTACGCTGGATGAAGTTTCAATTTTTATAAACGCGGTGGAAAAGGGAATTTTATTTCACTCAAATAGTAGCCAGCACAAGAAAATATTAAAAAGATAAAGAAAAATTCTAAAATTCAAGGAAAGTTAAAATATTAATGAGAACTAAGAAACCAGAGAAAAATTAAAAAATGAAGAAAACTTCAAAAATTAAAGATAAATTAAAAAATGAACGAATGATTTAAAAAATCATGATAAAATAAAAAATCTAAGAAAAATTAAAAATTGACCGTACCACAGATACAGTCATTAAGCATCCTCGTGAGCGTGACACAGGGATGGGTGAGAGGACACCAGACAAATATATAAACCAACACACTAAGGGTATCATTAGGTAACATTGATTACTTAATTTTCATTGTTGGCTGTTTTGGTGGAATAGAGCCAGTTATGCAAGCAGCCGTGTGATATTCTATTCCAAAGTGGCAATATCATCTCAAAGCCGACCACTTGATGAAAAGCAAAAGTTGAGCAAAATATTCGCGCAAGTCTCGACTTCATCGCAGGCGCCTGACAAAATCAAGATTTTTCAAATGGCTGCTGGAATATCAGAACACTTTTGGCAGGAGTCAGAGCCAGTTTTGCAGCACGCGGTCGTCAGAAATAAGATCAGATCTGCACGAGACATGGGAGCATAGCTCAAACTTGAACTACATGTCGCGGTGACGTGACTTCAACTTCTTGTGATTACTTTGGCGCCGAAATGCGGCAACGCTTTGCTCCGAGGAAAACTCCTCTCATTTCCTGAATGAATGGATTTCGTAAAAAATTTAACCGACCGCTACCAGAACTTTTTCGTTCGCACTGACGTGGAAACTAGGAAATGTAAACTTAGTTGAATTTCCTTGACGGGGTGTCATTATCTGATCAGCAATGCGAGAGGTAATTTTCTTTGTGGAAATTTGGTGAAAATATTCTTCTGAAAAGTTTTCTGCAGTTTAACTCTGTGACCGTGAATTTCATAATATGAAACGAATTTAAAACGAACACTATGAATGATATTTTTTACGAATATTTAATACTTATTATGCTCAGTGGAATGAAAAGAATGTTATAAAATGAAGCGAAACGAATATCAATAGGAATAATGTCGAAAATTATTTTTAAACAGGTTATTAAAAATTACCATTCGTTTAGAATATGAAATGAACATTTACTATTTATTATGCTCAGTAAAATCGGCAAGCACAAAATTTGACTGTTGCTAGGAGACACAAAATGCACAACGAGGCTGAAATACGTCTTGATGAACATTGTTTCCCCGCAGGAAAAGTAGTTAAGTAAACAATTTTCAGTGTGAGAAGTGAGTGAAGAGAATGCTGAAAATGTTGACGTTAGTGGCAAGAACATGAAACGCTCAGCAACAATAATCGGATGAAGTCAAGTATCTCGAAAGGAAAAATGAAGGAAAATAGATATTCGATGTCTGTGAAAGAACTTATGGAAGCAATTGCTAAAACTCAGCCAAAGGCAATGAGTAGAGAAAAAGTTAAAAAAAATCTAAACCGTTCTATGCCCTAAGAACTGTCAGAAACTCTTAAAATGTTTCTCGGTCACACAAAAGAATAATTTATATGTTGAACGAAACAGAAAAATCGGCTGCCGCTTAGGGTAGGCAATATTTGTCGAAAAATAGGCTTAGAATCGAATTACAGAATAATTAGAAAGGGTAGTAGATTCAGACGAATCTAGATTTACCGTGTTCACGATCGATAATCTAGTATATTGTATACCCGTGTACATGGAGTCAAGGATATTTTATACTCGGGTACATAGAGTCTAGTCAAGGATATTGTATACCCGTATACATGGAGCCAAGTCAAGAATATTGTATACCTGCGTACATAGAGTCGAGTATATTCTATTCCCGTATAAAAGTGTGTATGAAACGTAAACTATAAAGATCTGCAAGATTGCCGTATAGGATTGCCAAGGCAATGTAATGGCACACTGCTGCATTAGATTGCAAGGATCGAAACATGCAGCTTTGTGCAGCAACATCAGGATCTCTTTTAAATACGGGGAAAGCATCAGATTCTTAGTACGCTTTCTGAAGATTTTTCTTTTCTAGACTGATTTTTTTATTTCAAATTTATTGTGCTCATATTTACAAAGTTCATGTAAAATGGGAAAAATGATTCGAGAGCCGAGAAATAGCTTTCTTATGAGGAAAAACAGTGTTTCCAGTTTGAAATTTTGTAAAGATGTAGATAGCGTAAGGTCAAAGATAGGTAATCGTTCACGTACAATATTTCTCATCATCTCCTGACCAAAAAATTTTGAAAAAGACGTAAGCTGTGGTCAGCAATTTTTCTTAATAAAAATTCGTTCAGCAAATGCCAATTTTTCAAGACTTGAAATCACTTTTGTTAGGTTATGTATTTTCCCTAATTTGATGATAGTCAGAGCTTTAAAATTTGGAATTAAACGTCACTTTTATCATGTTAAATTGATCATGAGCTAAAAAAGACGTAGATAATTTACACTTTCCAGGAATGTGTAAAATTCATTTTCTGTTGTTTCGCTGGTCTATTTATTAGGTTCAATTATATTTAGGCAATGCTATTTTCATAAAGAATGCATTTAAATTGATCAGAATCAGTGAGTTTCTAGTAACCAAGTTGAAATAAGCATTTCCGGTTTCTATCCGTCACGAAGCTCGCACAAAGTCTGAAACATAGATTCTGAATTCCAGTTTCTCACTTAGAATAATATAAAATATTTATAACAGAATAGCATAATAAGTAAATCTATTAATGTGAAGACACTAACATTTTTAGTAAATTTAAATTCAATGGAAGGTTTGCATGAAAGTATTTGAAGTTCATTACGTGTTAAAATTCTCAGCAAATTGCTTATCATTTTACTAAATCACACTATAGTATCACACTATAATCACACTATAATCTAAATCTAATCTAAATCACACTAAATCACACTATGGTCAATAGGTAAAATGCAACGTTTCAATGCCACTGGCATCATCATCAGGCTGAAAAGACGAAAAGAAAACTGGTCACTCTATAGAAATGATACAATCATACAGGGAAAAAACACAGACCATTAATAAAGTTAATACCAAAACACACATGGATGTAAAATACCCAGACTAACTATTCTCACCACATGTTCACTTGGTCGAAGAATAAAGCGAAATGGTGGACTGCAACGATTGTTCCAACAATTTACGGCGCGGTTCTTTTAAACAATTTCAGAGCAAAAAAATCGTTCATATTTTCATTGAGGGAGGGTTTGAGTTTATAGATATGTAAGGCTTCAATAATTTGAATATGCTGTTTTCTACGGACATTATGCAATACTTTAGTAGCTGGATAGAGATCTTCATTAGAGGGCTTGGAGCTGTGATGAATACGGAAATTGTTAAAAATGGAGCCTTGATACTTATGTGCATTTAACCGCTGTTTAAGGGTCATTCTAGTCAAGCCAATGTAACAGCTGTTGAGAGACATGCATTCTCTCCTCATACATTTAAATTGATAAATTACATTGGCCCTATCTAGATCACCGACCGCAGACATTGAAATATTGTTTTTTACAACAAGGTTACTGATTTTGCGGTTTTTGTAATAAATTAATATTTTTAGTCTGAGAATTTGCTGAGAATTTTGACACGTAATGAACTTCAAATATATCGTGATGCTGAGAAATTATTAAAGAAAGTTTGCATGAAAATGAACCATTGATATATAAATAACTTCAATCATGTCCCTTTTGATGGATTATAATGAAGCATCCTCTCTGATGTACAACGTCGTTGGGTCTGTTGTGAGCGTCATGTGGCTAGTCTCCACCACTTTAGTAACTTTGCCAAAGGTTCGTAGAATATTATCATGCTTATCTGTTTTTCCACTACTTGAAATAACTTAAATATTTGTTTTAAAATCCGTAGATTAATGTTCACGTGTCTTTTGGAGGAGATAGTTAAATACTTGTAGTCAAGTCCGTAGACTTAGTTTCAAGAAAAAATTTTCATAGCCTCAGAGAGAAGTCATTGAATGTTAAATGTCCAAATTTCAAATTAGGTATCTATAGTAGCTCGCGAGATTTTGACACTGGTTTTGCCAGGTTATTTAAGAGACTCACATGCAAAGGTTCTAACGTTAAAAAAAAAAAATTTTACTTGATGTTTAAATTTTTTGATTTTAGTAATAAAAGATTTTTTTCTTTTAACGAAAGATTTTTTTAATCATATAAAGATTTTTAAAAATCTTTAATCAAAGATTTTAAATTTTTAAAGATCTTTAAAAATCTTCAATGAAAGATTTTTACTTTTTAAAGATAAGATATTTTTTATCTCATAGAATTTAGAATAAACTTAAGAAGAATGTGCGACACTGGGATGCAGAATAACACGAGTTGGCAACTACATGAGACAATTCCATTGGATATCTTATTAAAATGAAGTAAGTTATGTTAGCAAGGATAAATTGCTTCTCTGCAGCGATTTGTTTTAATTAAAAATTGTATTCACCCTCTGTGATGATGTCCACATGGTTTTGACAAGTTTGATTTAAACAAATATCTTTGTAATTTTAACTGGACAGAGTTGAGAAGATATCGCCTGCTATGAAGAACTATCATTGAGGTGATGTCTAACTTCAGCTCTGAGGTATCAATCATCTCTGGTACAATCACAGATTTTTTTTCGAAGTAAACTGCTTAAATGTAATTTTTAATTTGGTTTATATTTGCAAAAAACTCTCAACGTTCTTATTCAATTATTTAATTTTTATGGCAATTAGTTTCATAAATGTTGAAGATGGAAGCGAACACGAAAGAACTGAACATCTAACCCAACAATGATGAATGAGACAAAGTAGTGCAAGAAGACGATAGCTAATTGATAGGGATTTTTTTGTTACCAGGCTAGTGAGTTCAAATGACCAAGAATTGCAGGATAGAAACTTTTGTGAGGCATCAACTTTGAAATTGGTCAGGCAGACGGACGACAACTTTGTCAGTCCCAAATCCTCCAAAGTTGCTGCTGTGGCGTTCCTTGTACTGAGGCCTGACTCAGAAATAGACGTGACTGCGTCTATTTCGGCGTCTTTTTCTACGTCAATTGCGTAGGCAAGAGAATGACTGCAAACTCAAACTTTGCCAAAGAATAAGTTCTTTAAAAATAAACAATAACTGAGATCTAAACTTGAAGTCAAGTTGAGAGAAACATGTATTGTAGATACATGATACTGAACACAATTTATAAGTAAACGAAAGTCTACTTACTCAAGCTTCGCCAAACGATAAAGTTCTTCAAAAATGAACAATAACCAAGAACAAAAGTTAAATCAAGTTGAACGAAACATTTAGTTAAATCATAGTGAACACAATTTCATTGACGTCATTATTGTTCCCGTGATAAACTACAGACACGTTCTGTACTATGTGTGTGACGTGAGCATGTAAATGTGACGGTATATTAATTTACCAGAATAGCTACTTGAAATACCTCAGCTACGATCATTCCTTTGATAATTTTTCTTTAGAATAAAATTTGCATTACAAACGAAGTTAATTATTTTCTAATTACGATCCTGTAATGCACAAAACGAACTCTGAATTTTCGACGCAAAGTTGGAGGAAGAACTGAAAGTTCCGAAGATTAAACAAACAAGATCTTTGTTTTCTTGCGCATCTGCGTCATGGAAAATTCTTTTGATTTAGTTTAGCAATTAACTTACCGCGTGGAATGATTGGAGTCTTTAAAGTAAGTCTCGCATGTTAATAAAACTACACACTAAGAATAATTGATAAAACTACACACTAAGTTTAATAAATAAAATTACACACTAAATTTAATAAATAAAACTACACGCTAAGTTTAATAAATATAATTACACACTAAGTTTAATTAACAAATTTACACACTATGTATAATTAATAAAATTACACACTAAGTTTAATTAATAAAATTACACCCTAAGTTTAAGTTTAAAAAGTTATTATGAGCTAAATTGAGATAATTATACATTTATGTTTGCTGAATTCCTTGTGTATTTTTTTAAGAATTCAATGATCGCATGAACGAAATTCTTCATAAAATCTCATTCGCAGTCTTTTGATGCATGTTTACTTGAATAAAATCTGGTCATTTAGGAAAAATTTTTGCATCTTCTTTTGCGGCAAGCTAAAAAATTGTTTTCATATGATTTGAGAAGAATTTATTTACCAGTTAAAATTGAATGGAAATATTCTTCAAAAAAGGACTTGAATAAAAAATTATTTCTTTTAAACGTCAAAGGAGAAAATTGAAACCTTGTTCTGACATGTGTAATTTTTGGCTACGAGGAGAAAGCTAAAGCAGTGTGAGGCATCGGTGAAGGATTATCATCGGATTTAATACATCTAAAGAGTGTGAAGCATCGGTACAACCATCTGTGTTTATATTTCATGTAATCACAGAATAATTAGTGATTATTCGGCAGAACATTCACTGATGGCACCAAAACGGAGTAATAATAATTCTCATTATCCAGGATAGCTTAGCGTTTCACAAATATTGCACGTACTTTGACTATCGTGGGCAAGTATTTGACAAGATTTGATGATCGTGGGCTAATGTTCGACAAGGCTTTAACTTTGAATACTGTGGATTAATATTTGACAAGGCTTGACTATCGTGGATTAGCATTTTACAAGTCTTTAACCTTGACTATCGTGGACTAACTTTTGGCAAGGCTTTAACCTTGACTATCGTGGGTTAATATTTGACAAGACAGGGCTTTAACCTTGACTATCGTGGATTAACTTTTGACAAGGCTTTAACCTTGAATACAGTGGATTAATATTTGACAAGGCTTGACTATCGTGGATTAACATTTAACTAGGCTTCAACCTCGACTGTGGTGGGTTAATATTTGACAAGGCTGTAAGCGGAGCCTGAGCCTGCATAATTAGGCAGGCCTACAGCAGAAATACCAAAAATGGCCCCAGTTTAGGACCACTTGAGCTGCTCTGAATGCCGCGCTACAAAGCCGCCTTCAGCTTCTGGCCGTGAAAATGAGCCCCATTTGCTCTCGCTCCTTTGGTATTAAGGTGAGTGGAAGTGCACCACCGCTCGGCAATTCTAATACGTGCGTTATGGCTATTGCTTAATACTTATGACATCGTTTCCCTTTAATACTTATGATATTGTTTCCCTTCAGTACTTATGATTTGGATTCCTACCGTTTTCCTTGTGATAGTTATATGCTTTGATGAGAGTAGAAGTGCATCACCGACCTGTAATTCTGATACGTGCAAAATGAACATTGCTTAAACACTTATGATGTCATTTCCCTTGTGATAGTACTGAATTGACGATAGTTATGAGTGGTAATCCACGATTGTTCTGATGGGGATCGTTTTTAAGTCGAGAAGATGAGTTCACATTTAGGGTTAATGGTAAAATCTGGAAATTGAAATTGTAGCCCCGACCCTTGTGATATTTTGTATTTTTTCGTTTCAGCAAACTTGCAGATGTGGTGAGATGGGCAAAATATTTAATGTAACGACAGTATAAGTGTTATTTTTATACATGTCTTCGAAAATTGTTGTGATCCACCCTGGTAACGTCTTCGATCATATTATAGAATGATTGGCCAACTAAAACATGGTTCAGCTTGAATATGAAAATCTTTTGATAAAATTGAAACCTGAACGTGGGTTCTTTGATCAACTACGAATGTACTTATGCACTTCGATTGTCGACAATAAAAACGACATGCAAATAACGCTTTAATTTCTTAAAAAGACTCACACGCGTCTGACAAATGCTAGTACTTGTGGGTTATCTGCCACCCCTTGTTCAGGGGGAAAAGTGTAAAATGTAATTGTTTTATGAATAGTGAAGTGATGTTCTGGACAGTATGATGAAATTTTCGTGTGAGAAGGTATCTTTGAGGATTTATATTTTTTCGAAAGCAATTTATCCACTTTCCATTCATGTACTTAAAATGAATCTCCGGGACCTTCCTCTTCAGTTCTTGGAATGTCCTAGAGTTTTATTTTGGCCTGAAACCAAATAAAAAAAATCCAATTAATAAAAGTTAATAGTGATTTAACTAAGCTAATCTAACTTAACCTAACCTTTACATCAAAAGGAAACAATAAATTAAAAGTGGTGACAGATATCCCACATGTACCCAAATGCTTAAACTGACTCATCTACGTGTGACATGGCAAACTGTATTAATGGAGGATATTGAAGACAGCCATCGAAATCATACCGACGTTGGAAAATATTCTGCACTATCGTATCGAGTTCCAATTCTGCAGTAGTGATGGCTTCTTGAATGCCACCATTTTGGTTAAGTAAATTTACGGTCTTAACTAACTTAACTCTTAATTAAAACTTAACTAACGATTTACGAGTAATTTTGACATCACACCCTCTCCTGATTTTTCTCAGTAAATTGCAACAAGTGCAACAGAAAATCCATTCGCACAGTTCGTAAAAAACAGTGATTGATTTTTGTAAATATTTTCGTTGTCAAGGACTTCTGTTTCACTCAGTAAGCAGAGAAAAACTATTATTTACAAACGTAACATTCCTTTCTCAATTCATTACTCTCAATCACTATGACTAGAATCGTCGAACGTTAAACTTAAAAAGGCTCTTAGAAAATGTCTTGAGTAAAAATTCTCAGAGTATTGATTATAGCTATCAACGTAATACTGTAATTCATGTCTTCAGTGATCATATCCACTAAAAAATAAAGTAAATTACTATTTACATCATTACAGTTGCTACAGGTTTAACACGGTACTTAAATATTCTACAATGTTATTACCTCCGTCTAGATATTAACAATATTATTGGTCTTGATTAACAACCTGGATAATAACACCATGATTGCAGTTTAGAAATTTGTCTATTTACCTGGCACAACTAAATTACGTATCATCATCCTGTTACTCTCCCCCTCTTGTTGTTCCCAGTAAATGGAACTAAGGACCTTCATTGCCAACACTATATGCCTGATCGATACTATCTCAGGGCCGAGCTGCAGGCACTGACAGAATAATTTAGTACCCCAAGGGTCTCTCAGTAGCGGAGCGTCCAAGTCACTTTCAGGCGGCGAGGAGTCGACGAATAAAGGACCGGCATGTCGTTGAAGGAAGAGATGATCTCAATTGAATTATGCGAGACCAATCTCGCGGAAATTTTCCCCTGAAAGCGCCTCAAATTCACTGCCAGAAAAGTTTCAGCGTGAGCGGAAAGCTTCCTGGAGACAACGACGAGTGAGTGAGGGATACTTTGAGACGTCGAGCAGTGTGTTGTACTGTATCTTGTAAAGTTAAGTATCGGATCTCGAGTGAACTAATTCTTTGATCCGTCTAGTGCGCAACTAGTTTAAGTGATTTAGGTTAAGCATAATTGTACTCCTTATAATAGAAAGCGTTGGTGGTAGAATGCCCTAGAAGTCGCTGAACTCATTCGGGCCCACAAGTAGCTATACTCAAATGTGTCCATTGTACTAGACTTAAGAAACATTCCACTGGTGTATCGATTGTGGTAAATAAGTTGCTTAAATTGTACATGTTTCATGTCTAGGTGTTCATATATCAGTAGTTCAGTGTTACTAGGGTTATGAAAGACGTTCGTCACTTACACGTGTACGAGTTCTTCTCCGTGATTTAACGTGTGTGTGTTTCAAATGCTTATGTTTTGGCAGCATAGTATGTGTCAAACATGAAATTTAAACGTATGTTTCATAGATATGATTTTTTACTCCCGCATGAAAAATGTACAAAACGCTGTATCGGAATTCTAATTTACGTGTATACTCTGTTCTTGTTTTGATAATGGCTGGTGAAATGAAAATGCCTTACCTGCCTTAAGAAAGTATGTCGTAAAACAAACTTAATTACCACCATTACCATTGAGAATTATTGCAATTTAATTTCATTGTCACTGAAAATTTAACAACTCCACAACCGTTTCAACGAATTGTAAACATTGGTGTCCAAAATAAACTGATAGAAATATCATTGTCTCTGATTCTGAACACATATTTTTGTGCTTTAAACAAAAGTCATGAAAATCTTCTTGAAATCATGATAAAAAAATTGGTTTAGTGATAGAGCGGATACCGGTATGCTGACAAATGACGCTATACTGATGTACGGGCTTGAAATAAACCTTTTTTGCTCCACAGTGCATTCAAAGTTCTAGCCGGACTCTGTAGTGCCAGCGAACTGCAAATCTAAGCTCCTGGTGACAGAAATCAAATAGATGCTAGGATTAACGAAAAGTTATTTCATTTATTGATTTCAACTCTATAATGCATAAAGAGGATGATTTTACAGCATGACGTTCTTCAATGGAGTCCTTCTTTTGATGAGCTGCGTCCAGACATAAAGAGCTTAGGAATTCCATTAGTTACAGTTTACTATTGGTTGGCAACAGTTAGGAAGGGTTCGTGCGTTGCTTAATCCATAAGAGAGCTCTGTACTGTCCATTCATCAGCTCGGAGGGTATTACATAGATTAAAGTGTGACGGTACAGGGTCTCGGTTGTAGGGTGGTTGTTTCTGCCCGCATTACAGACTCCAGTCGGTTGTAACCCAGCCGACCAATCCAATTGTTTACTCGCTTGGATTGTAAGTTGAAGCGCATTATTGCACGCTAAAAGAGCTTAATCAAAAGCAGGTGTCGCCCTACAGGTTATGTTTATTGCTTGCCAGTGAAATGCGCCTGGTGGATTGTAGACTCTAACACAGCTTTCACCTGAAAAGAAATGAGCAGCTGTTTTTCATATTCTTCGATGCACCCTGCCACCGAAAGCAATATCAAAAATAACCAGAAATAAAATAATAAAAATAATTATTATGATAAGGATTAAAGTTTAGCCTTAATATGAGAGTTTCTGTCATTGCTTTGTAATTTATTTAGAAATAATTATAACGTAAAGGTATCAGTAATTGAATTCATTTACACTGCACTGATGAAACGCATGTGAAACGTCATCAGTGTTAAAACTCCATGAATAGTAATTATGGTCAATGACATAAATACAAGTGTACAGTGTGTCTATTGTAAAATGATAGGTGTGGCTTTAATTCTTTTTGTGTTCTTAACAATAAATTGCTGGTCGTCTTCCCCGAAATTAAGAGTTTGACGTTCTTTTGCATTAAGCTTTTATCAGTTAATCGAAAAGCAAATTTGACTTAAATGAAGCTACAGCACAGATGCAAATTACTGTGGAAGAGAAATTTAGAGCTGTTGTGTTGAGGACATTTTTGCGGCGTTGAAGGCGTTTTGTTTTTACTTTGTCGTCACTTTTTAGAGCAAATTTCGACATACGAGTTCGAAACTCATCGCTTCAGCAAACTAAACTTCAACAATTTTTAAAATTCCAATAGAAATAGAATTGTTTGTGACTAAAATCAAAACACAAGAATAAATTGAATTCCGTTGCATTGAAACATCTTTTCGATGATTTTTACAAGTAAACTACTAGGATAGAAGAAAAAAGAAATCGCAAAATGTTCGGTAAAACAATTGTAACGTTCTTAATTCTAATTTCACTATTTGAAATTCTACGAAATGTGCATTATTGAAGTTGAATTACTGCTACATAGTATGAAATAATTCAAAGCCATTATGTAGCAAGCGTCTTGAAATAGCGCGTGGATTTATTTTCATGAGGAGTAATTTTTTAATCCAGCTTATTTCATCACTCATTTTTCAAGAGTCTTTTGAACTGAAGCTGGAATGCAGAGAGTTCAAAGAATAAAATCAATGCGAACATCTGACTCACAGATCAAATACATCATTCGCTTTTGCACACGCCTCAGTACTGTCTCACAACTTGGAACTAATTTCTCTGAAGCAAATTACCAATTAAACAGACAAATTTTAGTTAATGAGCTCCAACCGAAATAAGCAGGTGCTCAATTTTAATGACTTGCCAGTTTTTGGGTGATGCCATTCAAGTTTTGCGCGTTCGATGCAATTTACAGGTGAACATTTCGATGGATGTATTATTATATCTGCTCTAACTCGTTGTCATTTAACAAAGATATGTTTCCGAGGACAACACTCCCGCTAAACAACTTTCCAAAGTCCTCCAAAAATTGAATAATAAATGAATACAATAGAAATCCAAAAAATCATTTCATTTCCATTGCATTAAAATATCTATTCGATGAGTTTTAGAAATAGTGACATATCACTGACAACCGCATTTAAGTAATTTGTTGGGAACATTGAGTTTCGGTTGCATCCAACATCACGACGATCAGAACGATGCAGTCTCTGCTATTTGCTGAGGAATCCCAGAGTTGGACCAGAGCTGCGACAGAACAGCAGTTTGTCTTCTTCTCTCGGATTTGGTCATGGATTTGATTCTTCGGAGTTCGAGCGTCCGTCTCTTGCGTAGAGATCTGGTGTCTCTCTTCCGCGTGGCATGAGGTGGTGTTCTTTCTTTCTCTCTCTCTCTTTCTCTCCCTCTCTCTCCCTCACTTTCCTTCCCATTCTCTCTCCCTCTCTCTTTCCTCTGTCTTTTTCTCACTCTTTCTTTCCTTTTTCTTTTTAGAGTTGGGTGATTATTTGTGGGCGAGTTCAAAGTTACATTGGGGTACATTTATACTGCTCGGAGAAGCGAAAAATAGGGTTTTATTCCTGTTCCTTTCATGATCATCATGAAAGGAATCATCACAGTCAATTTCGCATGAAAGTCCCTTCGCATTTTTAGTTCAAAAAAATTTAGCCAAAATATAAAACCTGTGCACATATTCTAATGATAACAGGATGCGGGAAAATAAGAAGCATTTTCAGTATCAGAGTTTATGAAGTATCCTACGTTTTAAATTTACTTGGAGTCCTTATATTTCCTCTATGTTAACATTTCAGGGAAAAATATTGTTGAGGACAAGCAATTGTTGATTGTAACTGAAACTTCGTTACTAACATTTTGTGCTGTAATTGCTTTGATTTGATGAAACTCATTTTCTGAGTCAAATACGAATAATGTAGAAAGAAATACCTTTGGCAGAATTATAGCACGTCTGGTAAATGAATATTGCAGTTAAGCTTTGTATAGCGCAAACAATGCAAAAAATAACCATGCTTGGGCTTCTTTTTCCATAGTCGAGCTTACCTTGCCCTGTGTTCGCACTAGGCATGATTGATCAGGCTGGATTTCAATTAAAATGCTCAGGAGTAAGAGATCCGAAGGCATTTTTCCGCATTTATTGAACATATGAGCAAATTTTCTTTAAAATAATTAATTCAGAAGGAATAATATAGCTCAATCTGTTCGTAAAACGTGCATTAAACCAGTTTCAGGTTTCTCTGACATTACACTTCATTCGTAAGTATGCTATCATACGTTTTGCCCCATGAGTTAGCTGTCAGGTTACTCAGCTGAAGGCTTCGCACTGTTGCGTCAAATTACACTCTTTCAATTCCGTAGAAAACTGTTCGTGTCTCATTCTTGTACTTATGATGGGCGAATCTTGTGAAACAGGCATAATTCATTGTTTATTCCACATGTCTTCTCGAATAAATCAAAGGATTAGATTTTGGTAAATTATGCAATGCAAGTGAATTTATCCTGAGCTCTACAGTTATACTCTGCAAAGAAAAGGATAAATTTCAGGTCGCTATGCCGCGTCTCGCATCCGGCGCATCTGCTAACGCTAGACGAGTCGCTGTAGAAGACGTTACTGTAGCAGACGTCTAGTGTGGACGTACCTGTAAAAGACGTCTAGTGTGGACGTCACTGTAGAAGAAACACAGTAGGGTCAAACGAGTCTTTTTTTGTCGACCGAGTAGCAACGCTGACTTCATGGCAACGAACCAATGGCAGCGCTCATATTGCATCTGGCAACACTGCTAGTCCCAAATCTGGCGAAACTATTGGCCTAACGACATGTCGCAATGGTGACGTCATAAAGTTTGTTTCAAATAAAGCCGTTCTATTGGCTAGCCGAACAAGAAGAGGTGTATTTTCCCCCATAGAAATGACTCTACCTTGTTTCCTCTAGCGTGGTGAATGCTAACCTTAACTCTGAAGATAAACCGTAATTGGATTCGTTTTAACGTACATTACTAAACACAAATTTCTATACATGCTTTGTCGTCACCATTGTTATATAAAATTTTTTTTAAAATCGTTCATCCGTTTTTATACCATGCATGGCATACTCCGAATAAAAAAAAATTTCCATAACCTGATGTACAGTATATCAGACTAACTTGAAATCTTGAATAAACTTGTTATTTATTAATACAGTGTTACTTGTCTTTAAATCTGCTAAAACACACATAAATACGATTGGATAGATATTTAGAATGGTTTGTTTTGATGTTATAGTTAAAGTACACCTCACTGGACAATGTTTGCGTCGACTTCTTTGAATAGAAAAATCCTCCGACTATCTCCTGAAGAATGTTGCGTTCTATAATTGCTCTGAATAAGACACAATTTCTTTTCACTTCCCTGTATAATAGAAAACACGAACGAGGATGCTGTAATTAACTCTAGTTTTTTAGTAGAAACGAGGAATGTTAACAAACGGTTGAAAGGGGAGGAAGTTGTTCCCCTCGAGAAACTTCAAGGCAAAACATAAATTAAAATTAAAGCAAAAAGCAAAAAAGAAACTTTCAGTGAATAAGGGGCGTTCAACTACCAGATATAGCTTCCTCGTTCGTCTGATATCCTATTTTATTATAGTATTTTACCTTGCCTTGATCATTCAGCATTCCCCTTCATAAGTCTTCCTTCCAGGGCTTAGAGTTATTTTCTGAAAATTTTTAATAACTATCACTATAGTAATAAAAGCCGCGTCCGTCCGTCCGTGTGACCCCCTCTTCTAATCGATAGCTTTGATAACAACAATGATAAAGCTTAAGAAATACAAGAAATTATTTGATTGCATTATTTTTCTGTGGCGATTCAATTCCCGTTCACTTGCATCATGGCATCCACAATGCGCAATCGGCTTATTTTCACAAATAGAAATTTTCTTTATAGCTTTCTCTGTTGAAATTCATCATGTTGCTTTGATATTTTTAATTGAAAATGAGAAAAGAAATGTTTTCAATTCGTTTGACCAGTAACCTGGCTGCCACTTAGTATAAGGCCCAAGATTTTGGAACTTGAGTTAATTTTTTCGAAATTGTGATTTTCTTGAAAAGCTTCGAAGAGATAATAGACGATATTCCAGAATTAAATTCCGGCAAAAGTGGCCACCATGGATAGAAATGTGTCCAACCGCAAGAGAGAAGTAGCAAGACTTCGACAGCAAGAAAAACGCCGAAGACGATCGGATGAACGACGCGAAATGGCAAGACGAAGCAATGCTGCTCGCCTACGAGACGCTAGAGCTAAATTGCCCCTTGACCGGCGTTTGGAAATTCTATGGAATAATGCAGAGCAACACCGAGTAGCTAGAAAGAGCTTAGCACATGAAAGAAGCGAGGAAATTCTTCAGCATGACGCTGAAAATCATCGAGTGGAACGAGAGAATTTAAAAACTCAAGAAAGAAGGAATGAAATTCTTCAGATCGATGCGGAACAATGAGATCAGTTTTTCTTTCAAAAACCGAAGATATTGTATTAACCGTATATTAACGGGCATTGCACTAGTTTCTAATGAAAGCCCGAGTACTTCAAAATTTCTAGACGCTTTTTCCTAGAGGAAACTTTCCTGAGTGAAATTCGAGGTCTTTTTAATAAAGATGGAGTTGAGCAGATTTTCGGTAATATTTTGTCAATATGCGGCAGCATGAACGTCGATTCTTGAGCCAATATCTTTCGCATTTTCTGCACTTAAACCAAAAAACTTTGCACTTAACTGACATAATGCATCCGAGGGCAAGTGTGCGAAAAAGACACGTTTTTTCAATGTCGCAGTTATATCATGAAGCAATGAAAGCAATGTGAAAATGTTACATTATTATTAACAACTAATGTACACAGCCAGTGCCAGTCAAAAATAACGTGATTCATTGTGTTTCTTGCATAAACTTTTCAAATGTGAATGCCAAGCAAATACATCCATCCCAATAGTACCCGCCATCAAAATATTCTTGTACTTGTGCTCTGGGGAAATTCGTATCACAGATACGGTCATTACGCATCCTTTTAAAGAGCGTGAGACGGACCAACCAATTTACTGCGTTCAAGGTGATTCTCACTGTAAAAACAAACGAGATATTACACACAAAAATCCATTTATTTATTCATCTGTAAATTTAAGGAGACGTCTCGCCTGGCGTTTTATTAGATAGTAAATTGATAATTTATAAAAAATCAACATAGGAATTTCAAATAAGAAAATAAATCCACCTTTCAAACCTGATTCTTCCGTATCTTACCTTGATTGCACAGTTATTACAGTGGGAGCATTGTGAGGTATCTGGACTACCAGCCTTCGATTACTGCTGCAAAAAAGTCAACAATAACTCTTGGATGTGTGCCACTATAGAAGAAACAAGGTAGGGTCAAACCAGTCTTTTTTCGTCGACCGTGTGGCAATGTTGACGTCACGGCAACGAACCAATAGAAGTGCTCATATTGCATCTGGCAACACTGCTAGCCCCAAATCTGTCCCCGCCATTGGCCTAACGACACGTCGCAATGGTGACGTCATAAAGTTCACTGAAAAGAAGCCGTTTTATTGGCTTGCCGATCAAAAGGAATTGTATTTTCCCCCAAAGAAATGACTCTACCTTGTTTCCTCTGCCGTGGTGTGGGCCCCCTTCGTGTCGTTTGTTATCTGAACCATGTACTGCGAACGTATGAAAGGAGTACGAAACTATGGTGCTCCCTTGCTCCTTGTAGTGCAATGAATTATGTTTTAGAGAGTATTCAGCACTATGCTGCTCCAAGTATCACAATTTTTCACTTTTCATACTTAAATTTTGTGTTCTGATTAACACAAAACGGAAAATACTTCCCTAAAAATTTTAAATTGCTAATAAAATTAGGCTTTTTATTAAGGCCACAAAAATGTACTTCAATTTGCGCTCACTTATTTCATTTAACACAGATAGAACGTGCGTCAGTTTTGGTTGTGAATTTCATTTCGAGCAATGCTTGTGAGGCCCTGGCAGTTCACATATATAATTAGTTCTCGGATATTCCTCTCTAATTGAGCACATTCAAAATTCAAATTGACGTTGAACCGTGCGAGCAGAGACATTTTAGCTCAATTTTTATTCTTGAAAAAACATTTAGTAAACAGTTTGAGTTTAAATAAGTATTTAAATTTGAACCACTTTGAACCGTACGAATGGATATTTAAGCTAAATTTCTATTGTTGGAAAAAATTTCATGAACAGTTTAAGTTCAAATTTAGATTCAGTTTGAGACACAAATAAACGTTAGCAGAATTTCTGTTGTTAAACAACGATTTGATAAACAATCATCAGTTCAGTTTAACACTTTGACTCCGACGTGAGCCACCGGTGGTACACAAGTGGAATTTTTATAATGCTGCTGATTGACCAGTAATCAAAAACTCAATTTTTATAAATACTCAATGAAAACTAAATGAAGGCGTGATCGAATTAATTTTGCTATTTTCAACATTATTTACAACACTTGACTTTAAATTTCAGTTGAAGATTAAACTTCAGTCTTACCTGCCGCACTCAAAGTGTTAAGAAACAAATAAGCAAACCGTCGCTGCACAAAATCTGGTATAACACAACTGGCGCGCAGGACAGAGAGTGTCACAGACAAGCAATTTGCCGAATTTCCCTCATAGCGCAAAGATTGCGTCGCTGCGACTCCGAACAAAAATCTAGCCGAGGCGGCGGAGCAGCGCTCGCTGCACGAAGCAATTGAATATTCCATCTACCTGTTCTGTAGCCTGGCATGTGTCTCCAGAGAATTGTCCATAAACGAAAAATGCACCTGGAATTCTCGCAAGCATCGCTGAATTGGTGAATAATTCACAATGATAGGTTTTTATCACGGTAGAGGAAACAAGGTTGAGTCATATCTATGGGGAAAAATACACATCCTCTTTTCGGCTAGCCAATAGTGGTGCCAGATTTGGGGCTAGCAGTGTTGTCCGATGCAATATGAGCGCTGCCATTGGTCCGTTGCCATAACGTCAGCATTGTCACACGGTTGACGAAAAAAGACTGGTTTGACCCTACCTTGTTTTTTCTACCGTGGTTTTAATTGGGTCGTTATTCCGCTGGAGAGAAATCACCAAAGCGAAGAATGTTTTGGGAAGTTGTGATTTCCGAGGTTAAATATTAATTGTGTGTTCTACAAATTGACTCTCGTAGCAATTACCTAATAATTCTAATAATGAAATGCCTAATTAGGAAACGGTGATGATATTATGACATCGTCGGAAAGGTGCCGCGTCATGTCAGATTATAGGAATGTTCCAAAGTTGGAAAATTATAACAACAAGATTATAGGATCATTACATATTTAGGAAGATACAGGAACAGGGTTATAGCGATATTGCAGTGTTAGAAGATTATGTGAACAAAATTATGGGAACACTACAATTTAATCATATTATAGTAACAAGATTATTGGAACAGAACAATTTAGACATGTTATAGGAACAAGATTATAGAAACACAACAATTCAGGAAAATGATAGGGGCAGATTATGGTAACATCATAACCTAAGAAGATAATAGGAACATGATTACTCGAACATTTGCTATATATATACATATATGTGTGCAGACTTCATTAACTTCGTTGCGGCGTGAAGTTACTGCGTGCTCTAAATAGTGAAATATCTCGTGAAACTAACATATACACAATGGCGGGTCCCGATTTTCATCGTGCTGAACAGGAACTGAAGCTCTGAGTGAGAGCGTCTCAACTGATGTTGGAGAATATATTTTCCTCGGCATTTAATGTGTGTTTTAGTTTGTGGTTTTTATCCTTTGCATACCATGTTTTTATACGTGGTTTTTATCCTTTGCATTTAAACTATGTTTTTAATTGTGGTTTTTATCCTTGGTATTTAAACTATGTTATTGTTTGTGGTTTTTATCCTTTGCATTTAAACTATGTTGTGGTTTGTGGTTTTTATCCTTTGCATTCAAACTATGTTTTTTTTTGTGGTTTTCATCCTTTGCATTTAAACCATGTTTTTTTTGTGGTTTTTATCCTTGGTATTTAAAATATGTTTTTGTTTGTGGTTTTTAGCCATGGCATTTAATCTATGTCTTTGCTTGTAGTTTTTAGGGAGCGTTCTTCACACCACAAAAGATGCGTAACACCGTACCACGTCAGCAGGATGAACCAAGCGATGAAGCAACGTGTTGTCGAGCTCCAGTCATGCACGTTTTGTTTCTTCACGGCGTCTCTTCCCTGTTCTTAATAAAACTAAGTGCCTTGATGTCTCTTTTACGATTTGCTTTGAAATTCTTAATGGCCCCAGAGGGGGTCGTAACTTAGGCCGTAGAAATCAATGGCGGCCGAACGACGTAGGCTTTTGGCCACGGACAGTTCGGTGCAGCCTATGCGGGAGAGTGAGACGTATAGGGCACATTAATTAGAATCAGGCTTAGCGTCTTTATATTTACCTGGACACTTAATTTTCAAGAGAATCGTTCTGCTTATTGTGCTGCCTACGCTGGTGAGAGGAACGTGTAGTGCCCACAAACATTAATCAGGGTCAGGTTTAAGTTCATCACGCGTTAAATTAAAATGAAATTCGCTCAACATTTTCATTGGAAAACTGTTAATCGTTAAAAATGCAATGGCTTTGTAGTTTATCAGTAAACTATAGAGAGCAAAGTTTCGATGTACACACAATATCTTCAGGCTGAAAATACGTGATGAACACGGGATTCAACTCGTTATGAACTTGAACTGCTTCGCAAAGTTGAAAAATTGAGGTAGAATCCGGTTTAGTGTTTACCTGGAAACTTTTTGTGTATACCTGGAAACTTAATTTTCAGGAGAATCGTCCTGCTTATGAATTGGAGTGATTCCTTTCACGTACCTAAATTATATTTTGTAACTCTTTCATCAATTTTGATTGCGAACCAAAAAGAGTTGTAAACACCCGAGCTAAATTAAAAAAAATATTTGAAAAAAAGCTGCTTTTGACAGAGAACTTACGATGTCACAGAGCTGCTGGATGCGCTCGTAACTCATTGCAACGGATTTGTAAAGTACAGCCTGAAGATGATGTTAGTAACATCGAAACGTTGCCTTTAGACTCTGACAAATTTAGAATTTTAACAATTGAGTGTTCTTTTAGTAAAAATGAAAAGTGATTTTGTTCGTATTTTAACATGCGTTGAACTGGCACAGTTTCGCAAGGTTGAAAAATTGAAAAAGAAAGACTCTTAAGTTATGGAGACCACACCGCACCCAGGTAGGATAGCAGGAGTTGTTAGACCGTTAAAGCAATGGAACACTTGCCCACATCAAATGTTGACTGTCAAGCATTGGAAAGAGAGCATTGGGAAAACGAAGTTAAGGTCATAAATAAAACTAAAATATTCTGGTTAACTTTATTAGAACACGGCCATGAATAAAACACCACAGAGATGGTATGATCGTAATATCTGCAAAAAAGTTTTTTAATGGGAATGAGATTGCGATAAACTTTTGCCTATTCTTTGAAATGTGAGTAGCGATGAGATCCCCGTAATAGCTCTGCATTTTACCTTGAAAGAATGTTCCGTGAGGAAGGAAAAAATGTACACTTTCATAGAAAAAGGAATAGTTGAACCCAGAAGCGAAACAGCTGTGCAAGCGTTTTTGCTACATTGCGCATCTACATCATTGTTTACTATGACGGATGGCAATTATTGCATCAAATTGACGAAAGGCGCGAGAGTAAAGATTTCTCAAAATTTGACTCCGAAATGACTTTTCAAAATATAAATGGAAGAGTTTTGAAAATGGAGGTGCTTTCCTAATGATACGCTGATTAACATCATTATCGGCACGTAGCACATGATAGGAAGAAATGTACTGACATTATATGAAATTCTATGTATTTCAAATCTGGTTTATCTGGTTTGTAACAACTAGTGATTAAACTTTAGAAAGCTTAAATCATTTTCTGAATGAAAATCATATCTCATGCTCAATGTGTTTATACACAGCTTGAACGTGTCATTTCCAATTTGAATGTCAAAATTGATTTCTGAAATGCGCAATGCACTCTGCATTCTTCAAAGTAAAATATTTCACTCATGAAAGGTGGTGTAGGCAGAGTCGAAAATGGCAGTCAGTATAGATGCTCAGTAATGGCAGCTCAGTAGATGCTCAGTAATGGCAGTTCATTAGATGCTCAGTAATGGCAGCTCAGTAGATGCTCAGTAATGGCAGCTCAGTAGATGCTCAGTAATGGCAACTCAGTAGATGCTCAGCGTCTCAACTCAGAATTATTTTTAAAAAGTCAACTTTCTCTGTGCGATATAAAGTTATAATTCTTGCCCTTATCATCCTCAAAGTCATTTGTGCCCAAAGATTTTGTGGCATCAATGATCAAATGATTCCTGAATTTAAAAGAGTTCATTTATAAACATACCTGGCTTTACAAAGCGTGAGACATAAAATCAAGTTATAAAATTGACTGGTACGAGTATCCACATTCATGAGCAATTCAGAGACCATCAATAAACTTCACATGCAGTGAGTAAGGTCCTTTATTCTCTTATTATACGATCAAAAGCTCGGATTAATAATGCAATTTTCTTTGTCAAATGGTGGAAAAACTCGAGCTAAGTCTTAATGGTTTATTTTTCATTTTCTTTGGAAAATCTATGCAGTTCATTAATTAGTTTCAAAATCATTTTAAATGAAATTATATTAAAAACCTAATCCTCTACCGAAATATTTTTACAGTCTCCTGGCAGACGCGTTACTACTTTTCTTTGGATGTAATTAGTGCAAAAACCATTAAATGTTCATGAATAATTTTGAAATTTCAATACATTGCTGAAGAAACAAAAAATTATCAGATTTCCAACGGCAAATTCAGCCGAAATCTAGAAATACAGAGGAGTTACCACCCTTGGTGAAATTTCCTCTGGATAATTAAATTCACCGGGAATGGATCCGATTCAAAAGGTATTGAGCCCGTAAATACAAATGACGACAAAAGCTTGTCCTGGATAGAGATACTCGATTATAAAATCAGTCTCTTAGAAGCTGTTTTAATAATAATGAAAAATAGCTCCAGTTCAATAATAATAAAAATTGCTCTAGTTCAGTAATAATAAAAAATTTCTCCAGTACAATAATAACAAAAAATTGCTCCAGTTTAATAACAATAAAAATTTGCACCAGTTGAAAAAAAAATTAGCTCCAGTTCAATAGCATACGAAAAAATTGCCCGCGTTAACTCCTCCAACACAATGAACAAATGCTACTACATCCGTCCTAGCACATCTGAGCTCTTCAGGGCACCCAATTACTGCAACTTTGTTGACAACAAATTTTTACTTGAGTTTTG
>JACJUY010001237.1:0-76448 GCA_014220935.1 Platorchestia sp. MABIK
TTTCCGAAGGTGATCGTTGGCCAAACGCTCCCTTCTTCGTAACGTTTATTTAAACACGACGTAGGGTATCTGAATCGTAAATCATTACATTTTTAAGATGATAACAGGGTCGTTCTAGATTTTTTCACGCAAGCGATATCGACTCGAAACAGAAGATAAGTATTTAAATAGGCCATTAGCTTTTGGGAGTTAATTATTGGATTTATCTACGAGTTCCCGATATCGTAAACATGAAAAAAATATTCACATGTTACAGGGACCGTCGCATTTTCAAAATAATAGTAAAACAAGCACGTGACTCATCGTAAGTTCAGTAGCTCAAACTGCATCAACTGCATCAACAAGAACAAAATATTTAGGGCGCTACAAAATATATGGTCACCGTCGTATACCAGGAGATTTACACTTGAGTAAATAAAATTATATTTAGCAGTCGTTGTTTAGGATATGCAACCGTGCCAAGCGCAGTGGTGTAACGACTCGCGAAGGCCTGCAGACTAGGACAGACAGCTTTAGATGAGCAAAATAAAGGAGTTTCGGTGCAGCCAATCAAGCAAATGCAGCACTGCCCCAGGCAAGGCCGCGTGAGTGAAGCGGTCACAACAAGAGGGCGTGCCATGCCGCGTGTCCTTGCACACACACACTCACGGAATGCGAGCAACACCAGAGACTTTAACTCGCACGGCTCAAGCCTACTTCCGAAACTGCACACTTACAGCATAATTTATGACAAAATTAGATTACTAGGTAGTATAATCCTCCCTATCAGCAACAAATGCGATCCAAAGAGAGGAAGGAGGAAGGCACCATTTAGTATGGAGTTAAGGAAACGCGGAATCTACGCAAAAAGGGCATAGGAACAGTAAGTTGAGAAAGAAGATTACGAAACAAGATCAAAGTTGAAGAAGAAAGCAGTAGGTGGTGTGAAAAGGCTTAACATAACAAAAACATTTTATTTCAAATTTTCAATAAAAAGAAGGCCCACCCAACTCTCAGCTCGGGCCCTCACTTTTTACCCCTGGGTTTAAACAAGATAAAAGTTGAAGAAGTATAAGGTGTTGAAAAACAGAATTGCAGTGAACCGAAAAAAGAATGTCGTTAACAAAACAAAAAGCCTTTTGTATTCCAACGAAAGAAAGACCTTTCTAACATTCAGCTCAAAACCTCATATGTTCCCCCTGGGAGCGCTAATTCCCATACATACAATAGTTGTCTCTCCCTGAGTGATGTTTATTATTCTTACGTATTTATGGACGAACACCAAAATCCTGATTCTCTCCACAAAATATTTCAATATCTAAAGAAGTGTTTATTGACAACTTATGTTCTTTAAAACACGAAAATTAAACAGTAACATGTATGAAAATTCGCCGCCTTTTTTTAAGAAGATGCATCAGTTTACTGCCTGTAAAATTAACTTGAAATCTGCTTAATTATTGGACTCAAACCTCTAGTGAACCTTTCCCCATGAATTTTATTTCACTAGAGCCGAGAAACACTTTTCCATGAAAATGAATCGACTTTGAGAACCTCACAAACGCTGTCAGATCACTGCAAACGCGTTAAGTTTGCTTACGGTACGGTCGAGTACGACACTTTGGAATAATAGCACCACGCTTTACATACCTGACTAGTACCTCACTTTAGAACAGAACTGATGGGATAATGGGCCGAGTACGAACTGTAAGACTGGAAGTGTGGCGAGACTTGGTAAGGAATGCACTTAAGACGAGCGCAAAACACGTCACCTCCAAATGTAGACTGATTGAAAGGTTCTGTAGGAGCTTCGTGCGAGATCCAAAGTAGCTCATTAAGCTTAATATTTACTGAGATAACACAAACCTAAATGAACTAGCATTCCAGTAATAGCGATTAAGTAAAGAGAACGTTGCAGTGGGTCGCAATCTGGAATGTTGACAGAACGAAGAAGGCCATTATAGACCGTGAGGTGGCATAAACAGAGCTGGCTTTAAGAACAGGGTGCGACAGTTCGCACAGGCAGGAAATACTCGAGATAACTCCAGTAATGTTACGGCAAGCAAAGCTGTAGGCTAAAATTATTCTGCAACAGTAGTTATATAACACTCATCACTTGAATTATACGTAGGAGAACCACAAGATAAGCAGTGTCTAGCATCCTGTACCAGTACAAGAATTACTCATGAACTAAAGATAGGAATAAGAACATGGCCTTGCCACATTTCAAACGTGTAGTCGACAGTGTGTGAACTGAAACGTCGCAGTGCTTCGAAAACATGACACGTAATGTGTAATGTCGTAGGATGAGTCACTCAGCGGCATAAGTGTTCCATGCATGCAGGTACAAATCACCGCAACGAACAAGATGAAGAAGAATCCCGGCCACACCCTTGCACAGCCTCTATACTCCGCTGGCTCCTCAAATGACAGCCCAGAATGCGGGCTTCCTGTTCTGCGCTCCCGTAATGCAGCACAGCGCACCGTTTTTTCTTCTTCACACATCCGCTTCACAAATAACATGGCATTATTGCTAACTCCACCAGCGCTTGGCGACACTTTCAAGACAGATAGAGGTGAATTGTTGGACAATATTGATGGTGTACGTCGTTGATGCCTATTCAAGTCATTACGCGTCTATTCTAGTTGTTTTATCAAACCATCTACACTTGAATGGTGAATTTCGAAAACATTTTGCTCTTCATGGGATAGCCGAGAGCAAGCCGAGAGATACATTTTAGTGCCGTATAAGTTCAAAAAGCTTAAAGATCGAGTAGGCATCACAAGGACTGCATGGATTGCAGCTAGAATTTTCTGGGTGTGATCTCAAGTCCTCTTCGTACAAATATTTAGAAGACAGAAAATAGCTTTGCAAGCAAAAATATTCAGCAGACAACCATTACGGCAATTGAGACTAGTGCTGCTCTGCCAGAATAAAGCCCCACTACTTAGAGCGGCATGGGTCGGCGATACTCGCGTGGCCAACAGACACGTCCGAGACTGCCAAGACGCAAGTTAACCGGACTGTTTCCCAAGACTGCCAACAATCACGATAGCCTTAAATCTTAGTCAAGTACACTCACAGTGAAAATAAAGCAAGAGACAGCTAGCGAGTTGACGTACTTCGCTACCTCCACCAGGCGGAGTCGCTCTCTAACGCACAAGGAAGGGTGGCGGTGTGAAAGTATTGACTGACGTACGTATGTGTGCCTGAACCTTGCCAAAAGACATCGGGTATATAAAGAGGTCAGGAAGTGGCACGACACATGGCGGCGACTCACTCTCAGTAAACAATGGCGGAGAAAGAAACCCCAAGCGTGAAAGGTATGGATAACTTGAGTATTATGCTTGGGATTATATTATTTCACATATGTTTCCTCATATTAAATAAAACTGAAATTCAATCCTTTGGCAGGCACGTATTCAATGTCTGCAAAACTTACTCAGAAGCGTTGTGAGGTGCCTCAACTTAGCACACGAAAATTCTCGAGTAATATATTTTTTTCACCTTGAAATAGCAGTGATCATCAAATCAACCAATATAAGAGACTAGAGTGTGGAGAGAGATTAGATGGTCAGTCTACGAAAATGTCTCAAGTGATCTCAAAGGTCGTAACAACTTGTCAAGCTTTCAATACAAATCAAGATTAACACAATTACTGAACGAAGTTCGAAGGAAGATATAAATCTAATCCTCAAAACAAGCAGAAAATGAAAGTCTGATGCTTTTTTGCATTGCACGCACAAGTAATTCAAGAGCATAGCACTTTTCCAAAGAGGCATTCTTACCATGAACAGTTCACCTGTGAGATTCAATGCAGTAGATCACACCTTCATGCTATAGGCGAAACACACGCACACTCATGGGCTCGAACACTGCTACAAATTTGTCAAAAAAAAAAAAAACCTTATCCAATGTGCAGGTTTCATAGGCACTGAAACAACATGAATAAACATTCAAGTAACATTGCAAATTGTGATGAAAGAATTTTGGAAAAGCTCACAATTTAACTATGATTCAACACAATTCAACTCTAATGTTGAAATAACTCACAATAGAAGTTCAACCCTACCCAATACACAGGAAGAATGCGCCAAAAGCACATGAAGTTGAAGTCCCTCGACCACAAGTACATCCACATATCGACCAGTTTAGGTCTGGGTAGAGCATAATTTTATTCACGCACCCATAAATATTAGGGCGTGAGACGTCCCACACAAACGCTTCTTGGTGCGTCTTATAGCTGGAAAGCCGCATTATCCAAGCCGAACACCCACGCGTCCCCTTCACTAACGAGGTAGTGTGTGCCAAGTAAAGGCCTGCTACACCATATAACTTCTGCCAATATGATGAGGCTGCCAATGCTAAACTTTGCGTAGGATCAGCATGTTAGGTGTGGTGGAAGAATTGTTACCGGTGGTGTGTTATGGCTGTTTACTCGAGCCTCACTACTCCAAAAAGAGCAACTTCACTAAAATAACAGGAATGTATCAACAATTAATAAATAAAACCCGAGGTAAAATTCTGGAAACATTTCTCAATTTTACCAAAAAATATAAAATATCACTCCCAGACGCAAACTAAGTTTTGGTGGTGTTTAATTAAGATTGCACAAAACCATTTTTAATTTTTCATATCAACAAACCTAGTTTAGCGAAATACGAGTCACCTAAATGAATATAAAAACTTGCTATCCTCGATTTAACCGAAAAAAGTATTAGAACTACATTAGCAGCGATGACAAAATACGTCAGTTTCTCGAAGTTGAAGTAAAATCAAGCTTCTCAATTTCCCACAATACAGTTTCCTCACATCACAGATAGAAATAGTCACGCGAGTCCTTCAGAAACTATGACAAAAAAACGGAGCCACCATGGATAACTGACAAATCCAGTAATGAATTCAAGTAAAAACGAACGTAAAAACAAAACCACACCCCTAAACCCAGCACGACTAATGAGATTACATCGACCAGATTTATCTGCAAAACTTGTTCAACTACAATTAGAAGATCCAGTTCCATAAGAAAAATGTACAGTATTTTGAATAACAATCGTGAAAAATGCCAAGAAGATATCAACTCCGCAGAGGAATTTCCGTGACATTTTCCCACTAATTTTTTCGACACTGCAACTATCCGTCATATGCAGGAGTAACATATGAACGACTAAAACAATAGATGCATTGGAGGAAAAGTTTGACTGGGCAACAATGTACTGAAATGCTGCAGTTCGTTAATTCATAACACTCAGTGAGCAAAATGTATGGAGAGCTAGAGTTGGGAACGATTGCAACAAGCTAATAAAATAACTGAACAGCCCGCAGCGACAAAATAACAAATGCTTTTGTCACTTCACTAACACAGGAAGGCAGCAGCAAGACCTTGGGCTCCCATAGGAGAGGTGACGTAATGTTAACAAGCAGGGGACCCTCACCCATGCATGCCACACTACACGCGTCTGTAAGATATGCGTGCACACAGAAATTTGAGCCAAAACATACCACCTTGAAGCTTAACAAACAAATATGAAAACATAACACGAAGGTTTATTGGATATCTTGCATGCATACCCACGAAACTTAAACGCGTAAACATGAAAAATAAAGGCACTCGTACTTAATACAATTACCATTGTATATGAGGCCTCAATAGGTAGTGAAGCTGAGATATCTGTGTATGTGAGATCACTCTATATGATAAAATAATTTTCGTTAATCTAGCTCAAAAACTCGAAATATTTGCAAAAATTGTGCAGTATGTATTTACGTGAACACTATGGTTTCGCCCACAACACCATGTGTTGACGACCAAAGCCGACCGCTCGAACACAAGGGCAAACTAAATGCGCGTAGGGTCGAGCACGTGTCCCGTTTCCTACGAGCCTTGAAAGCTTCCGAATGGAAGGGCGACTGAGAGAAAAACGCACGAGGATTTATAACGACTCCCCTCTTCAATAAAGAGCTGAAGAGTCGCGCTTGAGTGATCTTCGAGTCTTATCAGATGAACGATCAATTCCATGCAGCTTCATGTCCACATCCGTAACACGCCCCCATAACTGACCAACTCGACAACTTCAAACCTGGCAATAGAACCCAACCTAACACTTAAGACAACTGATGTTCTAAATTCATCTTATGTACAATATAGATGAGATGCACTATGTCTATATTTGATATATTTTATTGCGCATTGTTCCACACTAAGTTAAAAAGATAATGACAAAATATTAGCAAGGCACTCTTAGAATGAACTGATCGAATACGTGAAGGCAAGCAGTGTCAAGTGCCATCCGAAAAGATGGATCACTAGACAGGTTGATCAGTCAATCAGTGATTGCAAGAGACCGATGGGAATGGAAGCGTACTTCACCACGTGAGCAACGAGCGCGAGATGAGACGAGCGGCATTTGGAAATGATGATAGATGACATCTCCATGCGGGTAAATTAAAATACGTTTAAGCACGGCGCTCTGAACTTCGGAGTAGGGAAGCGACGAAACCCTCATTCAAATTCAGTTTCACTGATAGTGTGATTGAACAATAATAAAATTATTTTCCTCAGAGGAACGAGGAGAACAGAAACGTCACAAGTGCTAATGACGACTCCGTCAAATGTGTGACGGGCAGTCTTGACGTATCACGCGACCGTGTCATTCATTACTCACGCTCCCTGCTACTCTCGGGATTCTACACCAATACAACGTGTGAAAAAAGGTAGCCTAAAATATCACGCTTGATCAATATACGTAAACGAACATTGGCATGGTTATAATATAGACACAACCACAATTATAACATTCGTATTTGACACTTACTGCTAACAAATTTTCAACAAGTATTACTGTTCCGTGAACACATGTACGTCTATAAAAAAAATTCACGAATCCCATTCATTCCAATGGAAATTCAACAGCTATACACACACAAAGGCCGAAAATAGTAGAGTAAAATAAATTCGAGTGTGCAGGCATAGCAAAGAAAATGTACGCATAATAATAGCATCACGATACAAAACATATATCGAGAGAAACAGAATGGAAGTGAACTACAAAACAGAACACCTTAAAACCTGTGCGTTGGGCAGCTGCGACGCTCTCAGTGAGGGGTTACCGCACTTCTAAGAGCATGTATCAAGGAGAGAAACGGTAAATATCACCTCCGTCCAGCTGAGGCAGTGTTCTACATACATTGCTAATGAGAATTTCCTCTTAAATGCAACGGAATCCTTTTTTTCAACGTCCATTTCCAAACTCAAAACTGAGAGGGATGGTTAGGGAATAAAGACATTTTATGCTTATAAAAAACAACTTATTGAAAGACGGTTCTTCCGCAACCGACTATGAAGAACTTTCATTCTTTCGGATATTCAGCAGTGGACACAACGATCTGTACACCATGAGAATGAACCGCGGTCAATGCTTCAGAAAAGAAGGACTTTGAAAGTACCAACTGATCATTACTGTACGTCCACTGTGCTATAATTATTTTCATTATTAGTATTCAACTCATCTTAACTATTCAGCTCACCCTAACAATTGCTTAAAAGTGGTTAAACGGCCCGCTCTATTTTGAATTATATTCAAATTATATAGAAATAATATATTCCAGGTACACCAATATAACCATGACTCATCTTGAACACAGGTAAATTCCGGACTTCATGTTCGCCACTTGCAAGTGTTTATAGAGTTCTACCCTGACTGCGATTATCGCCCACTATTTGCTATGACCAAACAAACGCAGGGACGTTGATATCGCAGTGATATAGTCGCAGTCCCAGATGAAAATTAGACGAGAACAAGTCCGAATACGGTGATATTACACGAGGAACAAGCACCAATACCCACGTAGAACAAACACCCGCAGTGGCGGCATCAGGACAGACAGTCGTAATGGACGTAGGGAGCTTTAAGCACCACGTAACTGTGTGCACAGAAGCAGCGGTCGTTGCGTGCGAGCGACCGCAGCGGCGCAGGGCTCAATACGTGCGAGGCAGAGGCTATTACGGTGCCGTCACGCGACCACTGCACCCACGTGCGCATGTACAACGCTTCTCTCCTCTTTTTCTTCTTTGCTTTTCTAGCTCTGATCAGAGTTAGCGAAGCTTCAACTAGCTCTGATCTTAGCGCGCGCTGCGGAAAAGAGAGTCTACCATTGATGTATAATAAAAATGAAAACTCACCTAAAGAAAAAACTTTGATGTTAGTTTAAGCCTCCCTATCCGCAACAAAGGTGATCCAAAGAGAGGAAGGCACCATTTAGTATGGAGATAAGCGAATGCAGAATCTTTCACCTAAAGAAAGATGATCACATTCAAGTGTTGAACTTAAGTGTTTTTAGACATTATCAGGGCAGCTCTCTCTTTCTGGCGTTGCACGCACTCCGTTATGCTTCACAATGAGAAGCCTTAGAAGCCTAACTCAGCCGAACTTTCTTCAACTACTTCTGAAGTATTTCTATTTTATAAGTCTTCGTGTTCAGTTTTAGGCACAGCTATTATTTCCTCTACACTTTTTTTGAATTGAAAACATTTTTCTCCGGTACCGAAGGAATTAAGCCGAATGCTTCACGCGTGGCGCATGCGTAAAGGCCATGGCATACACTCAATAAATATCGACAGTTTTGAGTTATTTAAAGCAAGCAGCAGCAACCCAACCAGGGTACGGTTTTCATAGCGAAGCATAAATACGAAGCCAAATTTTCAGTTGGTTTCTTTACATGGCGAACCTTCATCCAGCAGAATAACAAGCCGTGTTTAGACACAACATTCGCAAAATAAATTGGAACAAAGCGCTTCTAGAGCGAGCCAACGGTGCCGAGATGTACGGCTTCAGTAGGGCGCTAATTCGTAAGATGAACAGGTCACTCTGCCAGGAGACAGAGATGACCACTGGCCTCCAGGTTAATGGGTCACTTACGGTTCAGGGAAGAGGCCAATTAGCCTACGAATCTCTAGATCGATAACCTGAGATGTTAACACGCCAATTAGCCGAGACATTAACACGCAAATTAGACGCAACATTAACACGAAAATCATCAGAGACATTAAAACATCTAGCAGAAAATTAACACACCAGTTACTCAATACATTAACACGCCAATTAGCTGAGACATTAACAAGCGAATTGGACGAGTTATTGATACGTCAATCGGCCGAAACATCTAAATATTTAACAGAAAATTAACACGCTCATTATCGAAGCCATCTACAGGTTAATTTGCGAAGATATTAACACGTCAATTAGCGAAAAAAATTAGCATGATTTGCTTCGGCACATGATGTGTTTAAATTTCCAAAATTTCTCTTTGTGGTTCATTTTGCTATCCCTTTTCTTATTTAGTATCTAAATCTCTCGATAATTAGCCAAGATATTTAGATGTCAACATGTAAAGTAGCCGAGAAGATGAACAGGAACAATTGCTAAAAGAAAAACAAGTCGGATAAGTTGACAGATCAAAGCTCAACAAAAGTCAACTGAGAAGAGACACAGGTTACCTCGAGTAACAAATCGACAAATCTGTTGGGTAAAATACTAACTGAGCATAACGCCCAGATATTAGCAGACCACCTAGTAATAGGTCAAAATTTCGTTATATAGACAAAGAATAATTTAGATAAATTAATAAGCGTCACGAATTATTGTTAAAATGAAATGTTGAAATTTGTAACCCAGCATTGCAAGGATAAGTTGAAAGTAACCTTTAACAAGAATCTCACGTTTTCTACTATGAATGACTGTGATCGGTCATTGGACCACGAGCATGAAGCTTGAAAACGATGAAAATTTCAGAGGCATTCTTAACATGGACATGCGTTCTTACGAAAATCATTGCCTGGAACTAGAGGCAACATTCGGTTATCGAGTGAGTGAAACAGGAGGCATTTCAAGCACCGCAACTGACGCGAATGAGCGAGCACCGGCAGAGTGGCCATCTGTAGCTCACTGCATCTCCTCTGTCCTGCCCCAAGTCTCCCTTTGTGTCGCCGTCACAAATGGCCGGCCTCGACAAATAGAGAGACATTCGAGCAGAAAAGAGGGAAACTTGACGACAGCTAAGTTTCCGTTTCCCTCGGAGGCAACATCGAGCTAAAAGCCAAGAGTCATTTCTTGATCACTTGCGACGAGAAGGGATAGGACGATGAAGCAAATTAAGCAAAGCCATGAAAACAAAGAATAGTAATTTCGGTCTGTGGTCAAGAAGCTCGACGACGTTAGAAGCAAATATTCTTCGGGAATAGATGCAAAATAAACCATAGGGTGTTTCAAATTTGAGTGACCAATAGCAAGAGCAACTAAATAAATCAGCATGAAATAGGTTAAGTAAAGTGATGTAATCCATAGATGCGCTTGCATTCTATACTCCAATCTAGAATCTCTGCAACGCTAAATGATCACGTTCACGCTATACTTAACTCATTATTGGGTATATTTTTCAATTATGTGCCATACTTAAATTTGTGGCTCCGTAATAAAAATCAACTATCTCTGGAATTTTACACTACTTATTTTACAATAATAAAGTTGTACCGCAAAACACACCACGGTAAATGAATTTGGCACTAACAGTAATGACTCTGCACTACTGCACTCAAACATAAACCGCTCTATAACGTGGAAAGTTTTGGAGTACCGCCTACAACTGTAACTAAAATTTCTCACAGATTTTCAGCGACATTCAGAGTCAAATTTATTTCTGAATCACAATTTTTTTTGCGGAATAACTATTCAACCGTTTTTCTTCATGGCATGCTACACACATGTATAATTAACACAAACATTTCTTTGAAACATGGAGTCTGCGCAAGTTCTTATCAAACGTTAGGGCAAGTGACCAGGATGATCTACTTCACAATGAATTTTAATCAGTTTTAATAAAAGCAAGTTTGAGTCTCTCTAACCACAACAGTGCTCCTAAGAGAAGGAGGAAGGCACCATTAAATACGGAATTATGGAAACTATAATCTATGCTCACGGTGTCCCCCGCACCCCGTGCATAGGTACAGCAAGATTGAAAAAAAATTAGAAACAAGATGAAAGTTGAAGCAATTGGTGATGAAAAGGAACACCAGTGAACAGGAAAACAGATGGACCGAAACAAAAACAACAAACCAATTCTACTTCAACACAAAGGAAAACCTACTTAACCTTCAGCTTAGGACTCCACATCTTCCCCCAGAGAGAGCTAATTCCTTTAGATACGCTAGTTGTATCCTCTTGAAAGGAAAATAACATTTGAATGATCTCTTTACAAATACTGGCATCAAAACTTGTGTGTGATATTTTGCAGTAGATTTCAGAATATACTCACCTCCCTTCCTACAAGGATAGAGTATATTATTTGGGCAAGAAGATGAAAATGTCATTTTTAACGCATCGGTTACAACAAATTTTTGAACATAAATCAGTCTGGACCTTGAAACATGAAATACGTATTTAACTTATGTTCGACTGTTCAGATGATATCACGCAATCAATATTAGAGACGCCGAAAATCCACATCAAAGATTAAATTGCGCAGCTCTAAAGTTATTGCTTCAGTCCGTGAAAGTGTTGTTAATAATATCATTTATCTCTTTTAACCATCATAGATTTTTTTTGTGATTCACTAGTGAAACTCGCTTAATTCAAGTAATTTGCACCTGGATAAAGAAATCTCGTACATAAAGGTTTTGCTAAGAACAGTAAATGTAAAAGGAGATTAATGTGTGAACCTCAAAACAACGGGGATTCCAGATAACTCGGGACACAATACTCAAAACAGCTGCTTTTTCAACGTCGTACATAGTAGAACATTTACATCTCCAGTTATGATGGTCTAACGAAGACCCTCGTGTGTAGGCTTCAAATCAGTGGTCAGCAAACGAAGCCAAGACATGATTAATAACGTAAATGCCAACGCAGACGCCAAGTCCAAATGTACCGGAACTCGGACAAAAGAGGCGTGCTCACACAGCCATCATTACTGTCGTGCAGACGCTGGCCGCTCAGACGAGCCACAGCGCACGCGGTCACGCAGCACCAGAAAAATGCTCTTTGCGATACAACTTTACAACGAAACTTTTCTGGCATTCTGTAAGTTTTTGCTGGCAACTATAACTAACATAATCGAACACTATTTCAGCTTGATGACTTTCACTGTACGGAATATAGAGGTTTCTCAGAAAAAAATTAAACGCTTTGTTAACTTTGTACGGTATACCTACCTGCATGCACTTATTATGGCTCGAACAATGAACATTATGCATTTTCAAGGTAATGTCTTCCCACACAAAAACTATAAGAAAATCAAGAAAACACAATTTAAAAATTTACACGCCAAGGCGTCAAAAGTTTATCGGCCGGTTGTATGGACCGTGTGTTAAGTTGGTGAGCAAAACTTGTCAAGATAATCAAGAAAGACTCAGGGTAAAAAATCTCGGAAAAATACGTTTCAGCATCACGACCGGGAGTGGAGGCAAGAAGACAAGCTCATTACTTTTCGCGCACCATTGACCACCACCTCAACGACAGCACAACCACAATGGCAACTCAAGAACTTCACGCGAAGAACGAGTAAAAACATCTCGCGAAAATGTATGTTACAAAGGACACAAGACGTCGACCCCCTAAATACGGTTCATTTGTACAGGCCAAAACTGCTCAAACAAAAGAGGACCTTCACTCCTGACCACTCTTATCACAGGGAATCAAGAAAGACTCCGTTGAGGGAGAGGCACAAACCAAAACCGTCAGTGACAGGGATTAATGGAGCCGGATATTTATCAAAAACCCTTGAAGTTTTATACAACTCAAGCAACACTACAGAAAGGAAAAACGAGATGGTGAGTTAATGTTAGCCGGCTTTGCATGTGATGCTGTTCAACAAGTTTTCGTTTGATTCAGATTTGAGCAGGTATTGTAGAGGATAAATAACTCACGTGACAGCAACTCGAAATTTAAACTCACGTGACGGCTACTAATGTTCATCAGGTACCTCACACGTACCTGCACAAAATAAAAAGTATTAAGAGATGTAAACATTTTAACAATGACGTTGAAAAGGTTTGGATAACACGTCGCGTTCACACTCACGGGTTTTCATGGGTTTTACTCTTTAACACTTTTCAGGGAAAAAGAGAAATATTCATGAAAACAGGAGTTGAATATAAATGATCTTGAAACACTCCCGAATTAGCTCACTGCGCCTTATAGGCAATCAGACATGAATTTCTAAAGTTTATAATTTCGAGTAAAAAAAATAATTCTAATTTCAATGATATGGCAGTAAACTACAAAAAAATGCACATGATATCTTAAACTTTTCAGCGGTCAGCAAGATACTGATTTATTAAGTTAGACAACATTTAACAAAAAAGGATTAAATAATCATAAGCGAAATCAATATCGTAATAATGTTCATAACTTAATTCTAGCACCGAATGACTGCCAATTTAATCCAGACTTGGCAAGCGACTTTCTGCAATTTTCCTTATAGAAGAAAACGAACTTACATGGCTCGAAGTTAATTCCCGCTACGAAATGTGAAACAAAACCGATTCTTTACAGTGATGCAAAGAAACACATCGATGAACTTAGGGCAAAAATGACATGTGTGAACATAATTCACTGAAAGTCTATTAACTAGAGGATAATCATTCTTGAAAGAAGTTCACTCAATCCACGATTATAATCACAGCCTACTTCGCAAGGCAATTCACGTGAAAGGCTCATCAACACTTTGGAATGGTCTCCATGACAACAGGAGTAAATCCAAATACAGTAATTCCAATGGCGGCATGTTATTTGATGGGAACACGTGTTGTAGCCGGACTTGAAAGTGCGACGCTAAACTGCAAACTTAGTTCGAGGTAGTTAGTCGCAAACATGTTCGAGGAAACCTGTAACTTGCGATCTCTATTGTACTGACATTTGCATCAATGAAAAGCGTCGCACAATGCCTCGTAACCTGGCCCACAAGCCGTAAAGTAAGCGACAAATGTTATGGAACTCCGTGAAAGGAGCAAAACAAGATGATTTCCGCGCTGTGCACAACGTACAGCTAGGCCCAATGCGGAAGAATCTTGAAATATTTCACAGACCTCAGCATAAGAAATGAGTACAGTTTGGGAGCGACTCGCCAGGTTAAGTCGACAAGAGAAGAAAAGAGCGAAAATTTTACTGTGGCCTCAAACTTCACATTTTCATGTATACTACGAAATTCGTAGCTGCTTAAACTTCCTCAGCAGATTCCTGTTTAGAGGTTCGCAAATATGTAAGTAAGAATGACAGGAAAAATTTTGGGCTGGCCAAAAAGTTCATTTTTTAAATGAAAATGAAAACCGAATAAAACATTTGAAACAATGTATTTAATCGATACAATCGTTATCATTTGCATCTATCATTCACCATCTGTTTAGTATATTTGATTGGATTAGATGTCAGTTTAAGCCTCCCTAACTGCAATAAAGACGTGCCGAAGAGAGAAAGGATGAAGGTACAATTTAGCTTGGAGTTAAGAGAACGCAGAATCTACGCACAAGGTGCACAGAAACAGTAAGTTGAGAAAAAAGTTCATCCAACAAGATAGATTAGATTATTAGTTAGTTTAAGCCTCCCTATCCGCTACAAAGGCGATCCAAAGAGAGGAAGGAGGAAGGCACCATTTAGTATGGAGTTTAGGGAACGTGGAATCTATGCAGAAAGGGCATAGAAACAGTAAGATGAGAAAGAAGTTTATGAAACAAGATAAAAGTTGAAGAAGAAAATGGTAGGTGCTGCAAAACATGACAGTAGTGAATCGAGAAAGACTGTCCCTAACAAAAGAAAAAACCTTTTATTTCAACATAAAGAAGGCCTCTCAGCTTAGGACCCAACAATTTCCCAAGACTCCATGATCTCCATCAATCAAAATAAATATCATTTCGTTTAAATTAGCCGGCAATATCATCGCACTTCACACAGGAATTGAGGCTTATGAAAATAAAATAAAACGTGAAAAATCAAGGGATACGCTTTAACTGACGAGTATAACGACAAATTCTCAAGGTTTGGCATCAACAACGCGTACATTTTTACGGAAACATAACAAGTAAATCACACAAAAAATGGTGGCGTGAGTTATTCTCACACATTTAAACCATAAGAGTTTGTCGGAAAAACGGTGAAAACGCTGAAAAAGCGTGCACCGCATGCACGCGTGGACGCGTTAGGCCATCCAGCGCAGTTTTGATGGTTGCCCTGACCTACAATGAGCAGCAGCGGCGGTGGTGGAATGCTGTACTCAACACGAGCGCACAACACAGGCTTTATACAAGAGTCCTACGATCAGGGAAACCCTTCATTTAAAGTTGATGATCAGATAAAACGAGTCACTAATATTGCTGTGGATTTCTTCTCAGTAGTATGAACTGATGCATGTTCGATATTACTTATTAATATACCTAAGGTAACCCAGAAGAGTTGAAAATATATTGTCAGCTTACTTTACAAAACAAAGAATGCCTCAAACAGATTAGATTAGATTATTAGTTAGTTTAAGCCTCCCTATCCGCTACAAAGGCGATCCAAAGAGAGGAAGGAGGAAGGCACCATTTAGTATGGAGTTTAGGAAACGTGGAATCTATGCAGAAAGGGCATAGAAACAGCAAGATGAGAAAGAAGTTTATGAAACAAGATCAAAGTTGAAGAAGAAAGTAGTAGGTGTTGAAAAAACAGGACAGCAGCGAACCGAAAAAAGATGGTCCGTAACAGAACAAAAACCTATGTTATTTCAACAAAAAGGAAGCCTACCTAACCCTTAGCTCGGGCCCTCACATAGTCCCCCTGGGAGCGCTAATTCCCATAGATACAATAGTTGTATCCCCCTGAGGGGATGCCTCAAACAAATGAATAAAAATATTCAAAATCAGAAACATTCAACTTGATAAAACAATCGAAGAGGAAATATCAACGCCACATGCTTTCGCACTTCATAAGACCCAACACGTAGCAATAAGTGTCTGGAACTCAGAAGAAAAGATAAATAGTCAGCAGACAAAGTTGAAAACTATTTTAAGATTACTCATCTATCTAGATATTAGGTAGAGAAGCATGGCGACCTTGGCGTCAGGTTAACACGTTGACTGCAACACGACCAAACGGGGGTCGATTGAAAAAGTTTTACCAATCTTTTAAAATTAATGGTATTTAACGGACCCAGTTAATGAATGGTACTTATAAAATTTCTATCAACTTTTGAATTTAAATTTGAGTTGAATACCGAACTTCAGTTTAACCCACCGCAGTCACCGTGTTAAAACCTAACATCAAAACCACCGCAGTGCAAGTCTGACGGCAACACAGACGCGACGCGTTGTTGCCTCGACACGCAAACTTGCTCTTCAAGAACACAGGAAGACACGCGTTTTTCGATACTTCCTGCGGAGCTGGAAGAAAACCGAGAAATTCCAGCAGCAAAAACTCTCACATCCCAAAGAATTTCAGAAAACGTGTGAAGAAAAATAATAAAATCATTTATTGTGTTTTACAACTTGAGTTGATTAAAACAGACTTTAAGATGAAATTAACACCAACACAATGAACTCGCACTAGGCCAGATATTTGTTTCTAAAGCTCTAACAGTAGTAAGCGACAAATCAATTGAGAACTGGAAATACTTCGGCAAAATACGTCCAATAACCAGAAAGCTTAAACCTAGAAATGGAAAGGAAGAATCAAGCATAGGTATTGTTTCCTCGCGAGAAAACTGAGGCTCTGGTGCCGGAAAGACGCTGCCAATTTTCACTACGCCTACCGCCTCATCAAAGGGTTCTTACCCTAGGCCTCCGAGTGATCGATACTAAGCAAAGGTCGGCACGTGGTATTTGGGAGTAATTTTCACATGCTTCCCTATCCCGCAGCGCTTTTTGCCAAACCACACACGCTTATGATGGAGACGCACAGCACGGTGCTCTGCATTACTGACGGGAACTATAAGGCAGCAAACGAGCAATTCGAAAGCTCATTAGGAGATGCACAGTATTGAACACCAAGTTTATCCAGGGCGGGTTATAACAATAGCAAACGAGCTATTTAATTGTTTTCTTTACGTATTTATCCAAACCTGAACTTGAGAACAATTTAAGAATTCAAGTACGCAAGCTCAATAGAAAACCGTCAGTGATGAGAGAAATCAGCTTGGAAACGATCTACGAATTGCAGCACAAAACAGTTTTACTGAGAACTGGTGAAACATAATTCATTAAAATATCCTCACACAATCAAATCCACATGGTCAAAGTTTGCTTTTCAACTTACACAGGAGGCATAGCGTTACAACTCAACTAGTAAATGAAGAGCTGCAGTTGATGCATTTTTTTTCTTTAAATCCCGAGGTTTAACTGAAGAAAAACATTTCAAGGACCAATGTAGCATAAATGTGTTACTGGAATAGAAAATATTTACACCTGCAAAACAAAAACGAGAAGATGCGACAACTAAAAATACAATTGAATTTAGTTCTAAATGTATCGTTCGGACGGCATTTTCCAGGACGCTGGCGTACAGGCCGGCAGAGGAAAACAGCGACCACCCACACACCGCAGCGTCGCGAGGCGGCTGCTCAGGAAATGATGCAAAAGCTAACCACGCTTGCAACTGGATGAAAGGGGCCGCACTCTCCTATCAAGATATTCAGTGTGTTCCTGTCAAAGCCAACTCTTTAAAAAATTCGACAGCTAAAAAATTGAGATAAAATCCATTGAAATGTATATGTAGGAGACGAGGTGGGCCGAGAAAATATTGTCAATAATTAGAGCGATACTTGGAAAACCAATATCCATTGTACGATAGAAGGGCAAGAAACGTTCTTGTAAATCGAATCATTGGTAGTCATTTTAAACATCAGATATAACAACGTAGATTAGTCGTTAGTTTTAGCCTCCCTACCCGCAGCAACAAATGCGATCCAAAGAGAGGAAGGAGGAAGGCACCATTTAGTATGGAGTTAAGGAAACGCGGAATCTACGCAGAAAGGGCATAGAAACAGTAAGTTGGGAAAGAAGATTATGAAACAAGATTAAAGTTGAAGAAGGAAGTAGTAGGTACTGAAAAACAGGACAGCAGTGAACCGAAAAAAGGGTGGTACGTAACAAAACAAAAATCCTATTCTATTTCAACAAAAAAAAAAGAAAGCCTACCTAACCTCTAGCTCGGGCCCTCACATAGTCCCCCTGGGAGCGCCAATTCCCATAGATACAATAGTTGTATCCCCCTGAGGGGGTATAACAACGTAACTATCAAGCCAGATTAAAAACGAAATCTGGTTTATCGTTTCTTTTTCGTACTTATTCTGTTTTAATTGGCTGTGATCGATTTTTTGCTTGCTGTTGCTTTTCATGCGCTTATTTCCGTTATTTTTTCCCGAAAAATTGCTTCGGAAGCTAATGTCTCCTCACCAGAAGAGACCTTATAGACTTCTCTTTTTGGGGATTTTGCAAGACTGGCGCACGTCAATCAGATCGTTGAAGCGAGCTCTCGAGAAGGCGTGGGATGGCCAAAAATATTAGTGCAATTGGAAAAATTTCCGATTGCGACTTGACATTCGCACTAAAAAATGGCAGAATTTTTGAACAAATTTTAATTAAGTCCTGTACAAAATCTTGTTCGCTTACTGGTGATTTCAAGGTAGTTATGATTTGTGAATCCGTCAGATATTTACAGCGACCACGACTCGTAATTTTCCCCGATAGACTCGCTGGAAAATAATGAATACTCATTAAATGTAACCAAAAGAGTACCAACTTCACCACACGAAACTTCAGCACTGTAGTTAGCACAGTAATAACTCGTCCTTTTTCCGACAACAGCCAAGTTAACGAGCGTGGAAGCAAGAAATTTAGATTTAAGTTTTTTCGCTCGACAGGAGAGAGAAACAACGCGTCTCGTCGTTGATTAGAGCACGGCTCACGACCGCCGTTGGCGAACGAGGAAGGAAATCTGGTAGAAAATGTTTAGAATGGTTGCATCTGAAAACTCGAGGCCGACACAAACAAGCGTGCCTTTTTAACGGCTGCCTCACGATCCTCTGAAATATGATGTGAACACGTGACCACTCAACATGGGAGTTGAGAGAGCCGGCAAGAGCTAACCATTCATTCCACGCGGATGACAACTGCAACAAATGGGAAACGAAAAATGAACACAATGAACTTGCTCCACTCAGTGCGTTTAAAACAAACAAATAGCATACCAAATATTCTAAGCAAATTTTTAAATTCACTTTCAAAAGTACCATACTAGCCCACATAATTAAATCTGGCTCAATCATATAAAACATGAATGGATGTCATACAAGACAGTGAAAATTCGACCAAACAGTTAAGAGGATGTGGCATTAAACAATACTACATAATAAATTATTACGACAGGACAGGCATCTTTCAATTGCGTTTACACTTTTTTGTGACCAGCAACAAAATAAAGGTAGCCAAAAAATTAGGCGAGTGTGCATTACGCGAGCAAAATGTGACACAACAGTAGTGTCATTAAACACCAACGTTTTGCGGAGCATTAGGCGGCACCGTCAAGTGTTGGTAATAAATAAACGAGGAAAAAGCAGCAGCAGCCGCACGTGACCCTAAACCACAATTAGTACTGCGAACATATACCTTTAAATACGAAAACAGAAGCATGGAATAGAAGATGTAAAAGACAAGTTCATGCGAATGCAGAGCAAAAAATCTAGACTTAGACAGCATTTCCTAGCTGAAAAAAATCGCCTCAGTAGCGAGAAAATATGACTTCTTCAGAGGGACTATAAACGAGGACTGGAAGCGAATGTGGACGTCATCAATCAGGATGGGGGTGACAATATCGTACCCTGTACCCGGGCAGGAGATGTCCCAAAAATAGGCATGCCCTGCGAGCCTTATCTGGAGGCCGGCATATGCCTCGCTTGCTGATGCTTTATCTGCGGGCCTCCAGATACTCCGCACTCAGGTCACATGAACCAATTATGAATAAATCTATTCCTCGGTTATTCCTACGAGATATTCTACTAGCGAATTAATCACATAGCGAATGAATTCGTAATCGAAATCATACATAAAATTAGTGCTGTGATTAAGTGCGTACTCAAATGATAACAACTTACATTATTGAGTTTCAGCCTCTCTAACCACAACAAAGGCGTTCTCAAGAGAGGAAGAAAGAAGGCATCTTTCAGGGTTGAATTGAGGGAACGGAAAAAATTACACACTCTGTCTCCATTTCCTATTGATACAATAGTTGCACTTGCACCCCCTGAGGGTAATAAGATTGGAAGACGTTTATGAAATAAGACAACTGAGGAAGAAAGTAAAAGCTGATGAAAAAAGACAAGTGCACTGAAAAGTGATGGTAAGACAAATCACAAAAGATAATTTATTTTAACAAAGGGAAGACCTACCTAACCATTTCAGGATCTCGCATCTTTTCCCTGAGCGTACTCTTTAAAATCCAAATGACTATTGCTCGAAAAAGTTAGATCTTCCGCGTATTTTCTCAGGCTATTCAACAAGTGAAACAAGGTAATATAACTCAAATAACAGTAAAAATGATATAAGTAAAAACGAACTACGAAGTTGCAAGGAAAAACGGAGACACGAAGTCAAACACGCAAGCATACACGCGGCCTACGTTTGTCTGAAGTTCAATGCACCAATTTAACACAACCCAAGGTGAGCAAGACAGGAGGATTGTGGACGTACATTCAGAGTTGGGCATGTGGGTATCAGCGAAGGTGGAAACGGATAGCACAGATCCGAGAACCTTAAACTGAAGACAACAGAGAATATTCTGACATGAAGGTGTCACCGGACAAGATATCCAGGCCTAGTAAATTGCCTCTCACGACTTACGTCACAGAAAAATCAGTAACACGACAATTTTACCAGCACACGATGTACAAAAATCGTCGTTAAACAAGACAACGCCTTGCCCACGCTATTGCCTGACTTCACATGAACCTTTTGACACGTTCGAGAAGCTTGGAAATGCCCTTTATTCCTAGTATTTAAAATTGCATTGCCGACAGTAACCCCATATTTTCACGATTGTGGCAAAAATATTCCAAAAACATCACTGAAAAAAATCGACAAGTAAGAACGGAAAAACCATCCAAAAAGGTTTACCTAAATAGAGCTATGTAGATGAAAAAATAAATTTCCACACAAAAGCTCCAAAATCCAGGGGGAAAAATGAAGTCTTACGGCAAAAGAAATAAATAGTAGGAGCATAATGCTTTAAAAAAATGGACAACACTCACGGTGAAAATTTAGGGAATACTTCTACCACTTGAGACCTTATAACGAAAAAGATACAGTACAGTATAACTGCAGATATCTTCCTGCAATCAAATGAAGTAAGTTAAACCCGCATACGGCATATTCCATCGCTGACGATCACAGACTTAACCTCCATCATCTTGATTTGTTAAGAGCAGTACACGCACGACTAGCAATAGTTCAGCGCAGTTCCCAGGCTGGCAAGCACAGAGCTCCGGCAACCGCACGGCAGCCACAAACGAAGCCCAGCATGAGAAAATGATCTTGAGGCTCACCAAGCTCGCAACAAAGAGCGCAATTTAGTGCAGGTTTAGGGGGAGCTTCACCATTACCGCCGCCTCGCGATAAAGCTGACTTTTACAGTCCTTAGTGCACTTACTAACACGAGCAATAACTCAGCAAACAAAAAGATTGTTAAGGCCGAGGGGGAAATGAGAGAATAACCCGTGTAAATATAGAAAACAAAGCTCAGTTGTGATAGCTCGACGCTCCTAATTTTAGAAAAAGAACAAAATACGCGAAAAACACGTTTAGAGTAGAACAGAAATATTATGACGCACTGGTTTCATTTCTTTATTCTTCCCCATAGAATAAATAAACTGTACAGAAACGTCATTGGAAGGACTATACAGTAAGTTGATGTCAGAATTAAAATACCAGTCAGTTATTCGATTTCATTTTCATCACTTGCAATAGCACACTAATTCCTGAAGAATTATAACTAGAAATGCAAATGAAATGTAAAATATTTCCTTTTTGCATAGAGCTTATGCTGGGCTCCACAAGATCAATAGATAAGAAGAACTAGGCGATATAAAAAGTTCTCAATGAAACCGCAAGACTTGAGTGTGGCTCGAAACAAACGTGGACTTGACTAATAAAAGCTCTCCAAGATAAGTTTACGACGGCGACATTTTGTAGTTTATGAAGCTCTAAAACGTGTCTTTTACACGGAGAATTGAAGTCGAAACAAGAAATTGAAGAAGGAAGCGAATAAGCAAACTCTGGCATGCCTTTGAGATACAAACCAAAAGACGTGAAAAAGACCTGGCGTCAAGGCAACGATCAACGTGTCACTATCAAGAAACAGGAAAAACGACACTTTTAAAACACATAACCTTCACTTATAGACAACATTATTTATACGAATTCTTGGTGAAAATAAAAACAGATTTCTGAAATTTTTAGTTGTACAACACAAAACTTCAATATTCGGAGAAAGCGAAAGAACTTTTTTTTCTTGAACTCCATCACAAGTAACATTAATTTAGTTTTAATTTATACAAACTAATAACTAACATCTCCTAAAGCTAAGTCAAAATTTTAGAGTCCAGTTTACCGCCTGGACATCATAACTGGCATAACTAACTTCAGGCAAAGTCTCCAAAAAAGAGCTTAATGAACACTCCAAACGTTAAGTGCGACGAAAGTAATGCTTTACATTGTCAATTCATGAGGACAATCAGCCAATGTAGGAGCCCGTATCACTATTTTGGGAACAAAAATTTACCCTCAGCTCGCAGATTGTAAGATTTATTCGGATGGACGGTAATCCAGGACTGAAGGCCACGTTACATGGCGAAGAGGGAACAAAGAAAACGAGCGACATCTGGCCGAAAAAGCCTCATGACAGTCATCCTACCCAGTTACGAATATTAGGGCAGCTAGAAATACTCACTCTCATTTGCTGATAGAGGTCAAGAGCGGAGCCTACGTTCTGTGGTCTATTGAAGCTTTGCAAGCAACTTCGCGAAGAATAGAAATGTGCACAGTGTACACCTATTTTACTTCAACTACACATCAGAAACGCAAGCAATGTTTTTTTACAATTCGCTACTTTCTCTTCAAAAGACCACAAAAGAATATCAAGAAAAATTTGACACTAGAACATGAAAGGGACGTGATATACGTTTCTAAGTTATGGCGCACCGACAACGATGGTAAAGTAAAAGAGCGAGAGCAGAACCGTACGTTACTTCTTCCATCATTACAGAGCTCGCCGCAAGTCTACTTCGATCCAACAGCCCTGAAAGACTGACGTGCCTACGAAGTAATCCCGCTATCAGATGTTCGGACACGAGCTCATTCACGGAGGTGTTAGGAGCTCCAGGCCTACAAAGGGAACAGCCTTCACACACTAACCGATTTGAAGGCGCAGATCAAGAACAAAATGCGGTCGTTCAAAAGAGGATTTGGTGAAATATTGGACATCTAATATCGCAGAGTGTGGCAAAAAACTAGTTGCATGCCAAATGTTGCAGTCCCTTCACTGAACAGAAATGAAACAGCTCGTGGTATTAGGTTTTGTTTTGTGCAAGCTGTTTCCATACAAATGTTGAAAGTGGCAGAACATCAGTTGGATGCTAAGTGCAAAATCGCATGGCAAAGAAAACGTTAACTACGATATCTTGGCAATTGCTAACGCGACGTCGCACCCACCTTTGGTGCACCAACTTATATCGCCCCAAGGTGTACCCTCTGGGCATGCATGAAAATATCAAGCCCAGGTCACAATGTGAAGCACTCATTTGCTGACGGCCGTAACGGCGAACTGTGGTCACACGCAAGTAAAATTTAGCGGACAGACAAGGCCGAAAGATTCCTTTAAAAAACGGCACTTGATGGTAAGTCAACACAGGCGGCACAGAAATAACCGTTCTGAAAATGACTTGGTATACAGAAGCCCACAAGCTGTCTTTTGCAGTTCTACGAATTACATAATACGTACGCTTCAAATATTAGAGCGGCTACGAAGGTCGGAGAACGATGAACGTCATCGGAGTGTCATACGCAATATCACATAGATGAAGGCGAGCCAAATATTATAAAACGAATCGTAAACAAGTTAGATTATGAGTTGAAGCCTCCATAAGCACAAAAAAGGTGTTCGAAAGAAACGAAGGCACCATTTAGAATGAAAATAAAGGGATTTATTGATTAGTAAGTTTCAGCCTCCCTCATCACAACAAAGATGATCAAAGAGAGGAAAGTTAAGCCCTTCCTATTAATTTAGTAAAAAATCGGAAAAAACTTGCATCTCATTGGCTGAAACTGAACAATTACCAAAGTATCTGTATAAAAAATTAATAAAATTGCAGCATCGTTAATAAAAGGGGATCGGTACATCCTTGAACCAAACATAAATCAGCTCAGGACGAGGTGCTTCTATAATGATGAATCCCTCGGAGACAGTTCACCTGAATTTTTAAAAATTTCTCGGTAAGGAAACATTCCCACGAGAGTCATGTACCGTCGGCGCAACCGTCAGAACCAGAAGCTGGGATTTTCTCACGCGCGTTCATTTAAACGACTAATTAGCGGTGCACAACACTTACGCTGTGCTCGTCTGGTCCGCTCACGCCGGCCTTGATATTCACTTTAGTTCCTTATCGGGAGCAATAAGAAAAAGCGGCAACTTACAGGAGCAGGAAGCACTGACTCGAGCGACGATAAACTCACATTTCGCCAGAAATATATTTAAACTAGTAATTCAGGAAAAAGGTGGATGAAGCGATCCCAATTTTACCTACTGGCTCACCACACTAAATTTTCGGAGTTGAAAAATGACCTGAAAATACACCTTTACACTCAACTTCAAAAGAAAGGCGTCCCTGTAAGGGCACACAGCCAGGAGTGAGTCCGAACTACACGAGCTTCACAAAGTCTTGGCTGAAAAAGGAGCTCACAAAGTTACTTCAACTCCAGCCTCGACAGCTTAACTACTTGCCCGCGGCAAATGGAAGGAACTTATTAGATCCTTTTGCAGATGAAAGCTATTGTGGAAGCAGCTCACCTGGAACAAGGCCCTGACGATGGCGAAGGCCTGCCTTAGAGTAACAGCTTAAGCAGATATTATCTTTGTTTCAGTATAACAAGTGTACATGACCTGTCACATTCAGATGAAGATGAGCCAAGTTCGGCCCTAAATATCAACCTTCCGTTCAAGTTTTATAATTAAAAAGAAGGAAAATTGTCGCTCTGATTTTCTACTTATCGGTGCGTTGAACAGATCTCGTTATCAGAGAGGACTTCAGAAGAGCCAATTTTAATAACAATCAGCATCACATGGAAATGTGAACTTACGCTTTTAGCCCTCGTGCAGAACGCAAAAAAAAAACGCACGCTCACCACAAAAACACCTGTTGACAAGGTAATTTATCTGCACTGAACAATTTCATAAAGACATCTATAATCACCAAAATATCACACATTAAGTACGGAAGGCAACATGATATTCCAAAACAATGATTCATCAACGCAGTATGGACACATCAGAAATGAACATTTGTCCCAAGAAATGAAGCATAACAACACGATCTTCATAGACGGAAAGATCTGGCGAGTAAATTTACAAAGATGACATAAAGAAGCTAGATAGAAGACGCAGCCCTTCCACATGAGCAGCAAACTGAAGCCCTTCGAAGTACCACAAAACTAAATAAACATAGTGATATAAAGCCGATAAATATTTATCCTAAGAATCTGGAGCAGAAATAGGTTGATGCTTGAAACAGGATGCAAATCTTTGCTGCAAAACACTTATAAAAATGAACACGTGTGCGTTCATAAAAAAGAAAATTACCCTAATTTTATTTATAACCTCGAACTTCAGTTGCGAAACATTGAAAAACATTTAACTCATGATTAATGTAGTAGAAAGCATTTGTTGAGTTAGAAAGTACAATTCTCAGACGAAATAAGACTTGATGAGGTTAAATTCAATACATCAGGAAGCTAGATTGAAACAAAACCTACAGCAGCAGTAGCACCAGGATAGGATAAAGGAAGGGCCAAGCTCCCACAGCTCCAACTCTACCAACTCAGGCCTCCTGAATGCCATAGAATGCTGCAAGCCTCCTGCGGATTAAGGCAGCCCAACAGAGGCCACGACAGAGCGGGCTACAAGGTGGTCTCGAAGTGTATCTCGAAGTAAGAATTAAGAACTATTGTAACACTCCTACAACGACCACACATTACGGTGGTACTGACGTACTTCAGGGCTAGGTTGAGGTACGCCCTAATGCACAATCTGGTTCTTCTAAGGCATATGATTTTGCTATATAGCCACTTGAATAACAAGCAAATGCTATCAAGCCACGAAAATAGTAGTTTATTATGTCAACAATGAACATAGAAACTGTAGGCATGTATCAAGTTAGTAGTTTCCATGTCCATTCCATATAATACGAATCTTCCCCGTATATTTTACGCCAGATTACTGATGAGAAGCATCACCGAGTGGAGCAGAATCGCGGAATTTCCCTTGTCTGAAAGTTGCATGACAATAGCCGCAAAACAGGAAAATTCTATTTGTCGCACTGTTTTCAATAAAAATACACAGGTTTACCTAAAATAACCAGCACGCCTCTAAAAAGTGTTTTCACGAGCAGTCTTTTACAACGCATTCGATGGTCATGTTATCTCTGCAAGCAGAAAGATCAAATATGAAGAGTCTACCCGCCGCCTCGGGGAGAACGGCTGTGTGTTTGTCGAAGCCCGATGACCATATTTGGAAATCGCATAAAACCCTTTGAGTAAATAGGGTCGAAGCCGCAGGAATAAATTGAGAAATATAAGATAGACCGTTCACCCTTCGTGACGAAGAGACTTGAACCACACTCCCTGTAAATACTTAAACACCGACAAGCTCAGATAATAATTAAGGGATATAAGCAAACGAAACGAATTTGGCGCTTCGTAACCATTCGATTAGAAACAAATGAAAGGCAATAAAATATTTTTTGACGTTCGGAACTCTAAACAGAATGAATGATACAAGTTAGCGTTCTAGCTTTCACGCACCATGAGCTGCGGCTCAATGTTTCAGTACCTGAACACAATCGTGATGCTACGTTGAGCGAGCAAACACTGAAGCGGTTCCTCGAGCCACCCATGAGCTTCAGCACTAATGGGATGTATCAACATACTCAGACACCATCTATCTCTCCAGGGGTGTGGCCGACGATGAACCGCAGCTTTCAAACAACCGCCAAACAATGACCCCATTCGAGCTTTACGAAATAATTTCTTGGCCCAAACGAGCTCATTTAAAAACTCTCCTCACACACGGACACGGAGATAGTGATAACTAAAGAATTAAAATTTCAGGAATCATTTTCAAGAATACAGTGAATGAACAGAGACCACTGATTTCCTTGAGAAGTAAATTCACGAGATACAACGTAATTCCCAGAAACCATATTGAATCCATGCTTCAAGCAATGTAACAACGGTTACACATCAACGTTGTGAAAGCAGATGAGAAAACTACATTCATTATTTTGAATTTAAACTAAATAATTCAAAAGTCAACTGTCATTGACACACAGCATTTGGTTCCTCAAAAGCATTTGGATGGGAGATCCGCGTTGTCAAAAATTAATGCACTTTTCTCACTCAATCTACACAGAGCAAAGGAACTAAAAATCATTTAAAGAAGAGAAACCCGTGCAGAAAGTTTTTAAAAAGAATGATTCACTGTGACAGTCAATACTTTCCTTACCCTGGCAATACATCATTCATGGAATACCACCATTATACGCCCCGTAACATCGTCGTGGCTCAAAACTCAGCAGCCACGCTTGGCAATCTTTCAGAGCTTGTGTATTTCTAGAACATTTGTTCACATTAGTTATGCCGAAAATCAACACGCGCAATCGATAAATTAACATTGCAAGAACTAATCCTTTTTATTTTCCTCACTGCCGTTTATTCGATCGTGCTTTCTGTAAAAACGCGAGATGCTCATCAGTTTTCCAAGCGCTTAGCTTGTTTAAGCTTCAATCGCGATGGAAAATACTATAACCATTATTTTTAAGCTACTCTTTTATTAAAATGCTCTTCCCACTAAGCCTCTGTCATAGAGTCAAGAAATTCTAAAATAGCATTACACGCGTACATATTCATTCATGAGCACGTTTTCCAGACGATATTTTCCTTTCAAAATATTCGCATGCTTTGTACATAGCAGAAATTTGGGTAGAGTGAAAACAAGGAAGTAACTACGAACGCAGCCAATTAACTGCATCCCACAAAATAAGGGAACGTCATCAGTCACAGCAGCTCCGTTCTTTGCTCACAAAAGGCCCTTAAAAAACTGCCGATGCCATAAGATGAACTAACCGCAATTTTACGGTGTGCATTAATGGGTGCACGCACGTATAATGGGGTTCCAAAACGTCATTACCCAGCATGAGTAAGCTCAACAAGAGATCACTAAGGTACTTCGATGCGAACACCACGTGAAAACTGATTCCACTATATGGTGCAAGGAACACGCTATTCTTTAAAATAAGACGAAAAATCGAACTTAACATGCCATAAATGTGAAACGGGCTAATGAAATATTGGCAATCATGAAAAATCTAATTATTTTTGGAAAAACTCGTAAGGTAGATGACGAGCAGGTGACTTCATTTTAGTATGATACTTCGTAGAGAATGTTTCTGCAAACTAGGGAAGCGTATAACAGACACGATTTGAACAAAATCTGTCCAACGCAACAGCTACACTGGGCTCTTTCAGTAAAGGTGAATCAGGTATGAACATGAATCATCCCACACATGTAATCAATGATGATCGTACTGTGATGAACTGTACCTGGAGCAAACAGGCAAAGAAATACAAGTCTGAGAAGCGGCTGGCTTTTCGGCAAAGCTTACCTTATCCCAAAAAGATTTATATCAGAATTTTTTGTGTTTAATTGCTTAAGTGTGCACTGCAAATTTTACGATATTCGCCAAATTTTAAATGCCAAACGAGCACCGGAAATAGACATTTGCCAGAAGTCGATGATCTAAAAATGTATGTTCCGTTTAATTATTACGACTTACCATGTTGGAGCACTTTCTCAAGCCTCATTAACTGGTCAAATATCTAGTTAGTCGAGAGGAAAGAATTAAATTTGGCGCTGTGTGTAACTTATTTTTTTAACCTGCCTGTTTGTAGAGTACATCTCCAACACACGTCACGCACAAAAGCTGAACCTTTTTGCAATACCCAAGAATTCAATTCAGAAACACTACGTTTAGCTTCATTTTAAAGTTCTACTACATGTGCACGGTTTCTAAACCACGTTAATTGGCGACAGTCCTATGCAGCCATAGTCATCGATTGCGTAACACCTTCGAGTGTGGAAGGAGAAAACAATATTCCAAACTAGAAACAAACGAAGCGTTTTTTTCTCAGTCAATAAATAATAAGAAACATAATAACGTTGCTCCTTATAAAAACGAGTGAAATAAATTCCTACTCTCCTGTACGTAAATTGCCATGTATAATCTACATCGCCACTCGCGGGCTGAGAAGAAAAAACTACACAGAACAACACTCACCTTGCAATCAGCGATGACCTGCTCCAGGTAGTACTGCCACTCGAGAGCTTTGAGGAAGACTTGGTGATAGCGTTTTTCCAGCAGGCGAGCACGCTTAGGCACAGAAGATTTGCCCTTTTTTACAGCCTTTTCTTCGAGGCTGGAGTGCTGTTGAGTGTGTTGAGGGCTGTGAGAAGATGCGGTCGCGACACAGCGGGGGGTCGATGCCGCCGTCGACGGAAATTCTGACACTTCGCTCCGTGGGGTAATGGTTTCTAAAGAGTTTGGAGGAGTTTCTGAATCGTCTTCTTCCTTGAAATTTTCACTGATTGTGGGTTCAAAATCATGTGAAGTGTTAGGTGGAAGAGTAGAAGGGGGGTCGGTGGATGCGGTGAGAGCACTTGACGTATTCGGCTGTAGGATGCAATCGTTAGTAACCGAGTCGACTTTGGTGTCTGCAGTTATTGGCTCAAGAGGTGAGGGTCCTTGGCTTTTGTCATCCGATGACTGAAACTCGTATTGTTTCACGAGGCTCTTCACGAAAGGACCGTGGACTTTGATATCTTGTAGCAGGACCTGAAAATAAAAAAATAACACATTAATCATAGATTTCAACAAATTATATCACCGAAAGCCTGACAACAACTTTACTTCAAACTTCCAATGCATATTCATACAAATTGACAACGGAAAGTTGTTTATTATCGAAGTGCCTTTCACTGAATATTAGTAAAACTTTCTAAGAAGCATTTACTCATGTCAATGCACGGCCGCAGCGGAAGCGGCACCATGTAATTGAAGGGAGTTAATTGCAAGTTCTGTGGGGTTCGTGCAGCAGTCAAGCAATCGGCCAAACGGCCGTGATGAGGGAGGGAGTCCTGCATTCCTTCTCAGACGCTCCCGAAGTCAAGTAGTTAACGGGGCTAAAGCCACCGCAACTCTTCCTTCCATTGTCAAACGTCCCTGGAAAATTATGGAAGTCGTTCCATGTCGTTTAATTCGGAGAAGTTGTCTTACGATGGGGATGCCAACAATAGAAAAAGTTAGTCACGTTTACGTTTTGGAGAAAAATGAGAATAAATGGCCACAAAAACATATCATGTCACCTATGAAGTGAAGACAACAAAGAGGGGTTGAAAACCTTCCATTCCAGTATTAAAGTTGGGTTCATACGTTTAATAACTGAATGATGTGAAATTTCTGAATAGAATATTTTCAAAAACAAACTAGATGATTAGATTAGTCGTTAGTTTTAGCCTCCCTACCCGCAGCAACAAATGCGATCCAAAGAGAGGAAGGAGGAAGGCACCATTTAGTATGGAATTAAGGAAACGCGGAATCTACGCAGAAAGGGCGTAGAAACAGTAAGTTGGGAAAGAAGATTATGAAACAAGATCAGAGTTGAAGAAGGAAGTAGTAGGTGTTGAAAAACAGGACAGCAGTGAACCGAAAAAAGGGTGGTCCGTAACAAAATAAAATCCTATTCTACTGCAACAAAAAGAAAGCCTACCTAACCTTTAGCTCGGGCCCTCACATAGTTCCCCTGGGAGCGCCAATTCCCATAGATACAATAGTTGTATCCCCCTGAGGGGTCAAAAACAAACCATCTCGACGACAAACAGAATTGCACGAAACAATTTGTGACGAAGAAGACACATCGTAACACAGTTCGCCGCAAATTACCGCGCTACTGGTACAACGCACAGCAGGCAGCAAAGTCAACGGTTAGCACGGCGTGTAGACAGCCGCAGGTGACGAGCTAATGGCCGCAATACGCAGCTGTCCGGACACCTGTGCACTCACCAGCAGGTCACATATTCACGGCAAGAAAAAACGCGAAATCGTCCGAAAGCACCACACTCTCGTCAGCGATGATTCATCTCAGGCGCCTACTCCTAAGCAGTCGTGCTATGAATAATAAAAACAAAGCTAGGCTGGTAAGTTAACCAAGAAATGAAAATTTTACAACAAAAAGGCTTGTCTAGTAAGCTCGTAAGAGTGTTAAGTTTTAATCATCATTAAAGACCAGCAAGGAACTCGTGACACATGTTACAATATTCCACTGCACTTGAATTCGCATTCTCACGCCATAAAAACATCAGGCGAATCGCAGGCAAGTACGAGTATAAGAAGAAATAATAGATCCGTCAAAACGAATGGCTAGATTCTACACTAATGCACAATAATTAGCATTCACCAACAAATGAACCACCAATTGAGAAACATACCGGTTCTAATAAATTACGATAGCCGCACCACTAATGAAATCACATCACAAAAATTATGAAAGCCAAACACGCACTTGAACAAGAGCATCACTACAAGCTAATTTGCTTTCAACCACAGCAACCAGCAAGGTAGAACAGTCTATGGTAAAGCCCCTGTGCCGTGCTTCTCATGTAAGTAATAGGGTAGAAGCCAGGTGTTCGAGGTTCTCCATCACTCCAAAGTGTGTGAAGTATTATTCTCGGCGGACAATGAGTAGTATTTGAGTACGTCTTTCTTTGGAGCGACTGCGCTTCACAGCAACAATTCCTAGCCTGGTGTACGGGCATTTAGCGCACACGTGTACTGGACGAAGCACTCCTTGTAAGGCGGCCGTGACGCCATGCAAGCACAATGCAGCAAGAGAGCAGCCACACAAGCACCCTCCGACACTCATCATTGACCCTTAGCAGCTTTCACATCCAGTGCACGATCGAAGGCAAACGGTGCTCCTCTTGGAGATGTGTAGAATGAATTTCTATTATGAAATCTGATGCTACATTTGCCTCTATTACTAATGAATTACAGAAGTGATGCACCGATGATAACTGACTAGGGTAGGAAGGGAAATCACATGCAGATAAACCAGGAAAATCTGTTGTTGGGACAATTGATTTACTAGCTATTATTAGAGACACTACATTATAGTTCAAAACTGACCAGTATCAGCTTTATTAGCAGGACAAAATTTGGGTGATGAAGCAATCCAGCTGCAACCACCGACATTCGAGGTACAAGTTTACGACAAAAATCAATTGAAGCGTGAGGAAAACATTTAAGAAAGACTATGAAACCAAATTTTTAATCTTCCTGTCATTTTAATGTGTGAGCGTTTAACTTTTTCGCACAACGTTTTGACACAACCGCACAAAAAACGAATAACATTTTTTACTTTCAGTCAAAGCAAATCAACAAAAGCTCATCCATACCATGGTGTACAATCGAATTGGCACGTACGCCAACGTACCATCAAAACTCCACGTACGCCCCTTTAGTCCAAACTTGATCTAAATGCAAAATTAAATTGAGGCTCATCTGTTCTGGCAGGTCAAATTAAGAACATCGGCAAAAACTAAGCTCAATACTATTATGGACGTAAGAATGCACGGAACACAAAATTAAACCGCTCGTCAACCAAAAGTCAGGTGAAGCAGCCGCAAGAAATTTCTAGGCATGCAGTTGACCTTGACCATTAGGTGGCCCTGCCTGGCAGTGCAGCAACAAAACTGGTTCAGCTCCCCAGCTGCCTCCATCTTCACTCAAACAAAACACTTGCAAAAGAGTCACTCAAAAGAAGAGGAAAGCAATCGCCTCAGTTTTGAAACTGTGCGCGGAGAGACCAAGGCGAAGAAAATTAACCAATTTAAGAAAAAGAAAAAACACACTGTAACCGCAGTGTATGTAGTAGAAGTAAAATTAGTTTTACCAAATATCTCCAACGACACTAGCGTCATTCATCAGATGAAATGACGGCTCACACGGCAAATATTTCATTTATTCAACGCTGCACAGAATGCCTCCCATGAGCATAACTCTGCCTCGACAGGACACAGCTCAGCGATACGCAACTCCACCGCCACCATAAAGCTCCAATATCCGATAACAAGGCCTGTCCAACGTGACAAAAATAACAACAAACCAAGGCAAGGCTCGGGTAGGCGTTTTAGCACGAGGGCATAAAGGAAAAATGAGAACAGGTGCATATTATTTAGCTCAGTCGAGTTTGTGTTTAAAAGAATAAAGTTCTAGCTCAAGAAATAAGGTATTCATGATAATCTAGCAAATGCAAGCTCTTCCTGATCAACAATTAATTTAAAGTAATTCAAAATTCATAAAAACTAAATCTACAGGAAAGAGTTCTGTGCACTGCAAAAGAAGACCAATCACAGGCAGAGTTCCAAGCTGACAACACAAACATAGCTGCCTTTACGACCACACGTTGCGATATCGTAAAATAATGAGCAGAACATCACATCACCGACATGGCACACAAGCACAACTTCATTTCAATTACTTCACTATAGGACTTGAAAATATTTACGCTTTCGAAATCGTAAAAAGGAAGCTTTTCTGGTTGACCAGTTACAAGAGCAGCAGGGTTATATTCACACCACAATTTCAATAAAATGTTTCACATTATAAGACACAAAAATGCTAACTGCCAATTATTTTTAAGTGTATGTACTTCATGAAAGTGAGACCCTGAGGTGATTTCATCAGTAAACATTTAAAAATGTAAGCAATTTCATTCGTAACGAACTATAAACTACAGGATGGGCAATTAACTGTACTCATAATTTTTGAGCGTCTATCCGAAGACCGTAACACATTTCTTCATCAATTTATAAATGTGAAAAGATTGTTTATGGAATCACCAAGTTAAAAAGTGAAAAATTCATCAGCCAAGGGCGAACAGAACGAGAGGTATCATTTAACTGCAGTAACGGATTGAAACCGCAGGGCATTCGGGCAGAAGTTTCTCCGGAGGGAGCAGCCCTGACGCGGTGAATGAGAGAGGCCAGGTGCTCGGGAGAGAATGCAGCCACGAGTTGCTGAGACCGATAACCAGGCTCCTCACTAGCAGCTCTAATAGCTGATTATCTCGAGTCAGCAGCTAATAAGGAAGCAAATACTTTACTAAAAGGAGTTAGCTAATTCTTGCTCCCAACAATAGTCGCCACAGTAATTATGCCTGAAGAATTATTGTATCTTTTATTTATCTAGCAGTAAAAGAGGAGCGGAGAACGTGCGAGTACGAACGTACTTCCAAAATACTTTATATCTGAATATTATTTCATAACAAATAAAAAAAATCAATGAAAATGCAGTCCCTTCAAGTTTCAGATAAATTCTTCAAATTATTTCTCTCGCTAAATCAGACTTAAGTCACTAATTTTTAGAAATAAAAGCCAGTCTTTACATGATGAAGTATTATAAGTCATTCTATAAGAAAAACGAAGCTTAGGTCTTTTTGGTTAGGAAGAAACAACAAATAGCCTCATCATCATGGAATTTAACCTACCAGATAGCCCGAGTACTGGAGATGCCAATTAATTTCGAAGTGAGGAGACCATGTGTCGGTCGGCAGAGCGGTTTATCTCTCAGCAAAGTGGAGGGCAAGCACACGCAGTGCCCGAAACACGAGTCTTATCGCAGCGACAGAAGGAGGCCCAAACAAGGCAAGTACGCCCGAAGGTGCGCTGCTCACCTCTGAAGTGCTGTGATAAGAAACATCGCAATTCCGTTCATCACCGACGAGACCGAGCAAAAGCTCTAAAAAGCAGTTGGAAAGAACTTCCATCAGCACACTGAAATGCAGTCTGAGTGGCAAATTACTAGCCCGGAGACACGACAGAGATGGCACGATACACTGACAACAAATTGAACCCAAGAGAGACGAGCCATTTACTAAAAATCATTCAAGCCCATCAAGAAATCAGTGTCACGTAGTGGAAGCATTGAATTCAAAGAGTAGGATCAAGAAACCAACGATACAAAAAAAGTCAAAATAATACGCAATTCCGACAAATCATTAAGCTATCTTGATGCTTCGCATTAAAATGAAGTTAGATAAGACAGATGACATCATGATAGAAATTTAAAAAAAAACGAGTAGCCATGCCCGATTACTTTCCATTTTGACCACCCAGAGAAGCTCATTTCTAATGGAGATCCCTTATGTCTCTTTGAAAACACTAAAAAGAAAAACTTATTCGATGTAACCAAAATACAAGCGTGCTTCTCTTTCAGTTGTACAAGCAAAATAAAAATTAGAAAATGATCAGGGCCAAGATAAGAAAAACTCGATAATAATTGCTACTACTCGTATTGGAACATCTCTTTACTTGCCAAACCAAGAGCATTGACATGAGAACACATCTACCTCAAATTGAAAACATCGCTCCACTCGCAGCACTAGCACACCATTCCGTAAAGCAAGCTTGACAGACCACATTTCAGGAGCGAGAGAGACGCGAGTGAAACAAGCCTGACAGGATGCATCATCTGGCAGGCACATTTGCACGCAACATGGGGCGCATGTGGTCATACATCTTGATTCATGAGCAGCACCGCCGAACTGCCCGCGCTGGGAGAATAATTAAAACAGACAACTATGAATAATCTGTTACGCTGAAAAAAGTCAAAATCCCCACAGCATAACAACCCGAACGCCACGATAAGCGCATGATGATGATTCATAGGTGTGATTAGATCCCAATAATCGCATTCAGAATCATCTGTAATTATACGCATAAGCCCACTTCGTTTACGCAAACCCTAACGAAAAGCAGAGGCTAGAATCTTAACTAAAATACACAAAGCATTATTTTTACACCTCTTATAACTGAGCTACATTACATTTCTACAAAATAAGGAAGTTTTTGTAAAACCATTCCCGAACCACTACTTCGTTCAACACTCAATTTCAATGAATAATCGAATATGCATCGAATCATAGAAAATATGAATAGATGGTTTGATTATAAGATACTTTTAGCCTTCCTTATCACAAGAAAGATGTTCAAAGAGATGAAGGATGAAGGCACCGTTTAGTATGGAGTCAAGGGAACGCGGAATTATTATTATATAAGAAAGTTTTAGCCTCCCTTAACCACGACAAAGGTGTTCTAAGAGAGGAAGGATGAAGGCACCGTTTAGTATGGAGTCAAGGGAACGCGGAATCTACGCACAAGGAGTGTTCTCGCACAAGATCCCGAGCGCATAGAAACAGTCAAGAAGAAAGGATTTGAAACAAGATATTAAAGTTGAGGAAGAAAGTCAGAGGTGCTGAAAAACAGGACAGCAGTGAACCAAAAAAAAGTTGAAAGAGTGTGAAAGTGAAAAAAGTGAAAAAGTGGACAGCAGTGAACCAAACCAAAACCAAATTAGAAACATTTCATTTCAGTAAAAAGAAGGCCTACCTAACTCTCAGCTCGGGACCACACAGCGCTAATTCCCATTGATACAATAGCTCCATCCCCTGAGGGGTAGAAAATAAAAAACGACCTACAAGCTCCCAAGAGCATATCTTTAAATTCAAAACAAAATTAGGCTTCCTTCCACGATATACATTTAACTGCTTCACCTGAATCGAGAGCAACAAAATTAAGAAAAGATGAACTATTTCCAACGAGTACAGCGTTTATCGTCTCTTACGAAGGAAGCAATTATGCCTGCGGTCTACGTTTACCTGATTTTGCAGCGTAAAATGAAGTGCGTGCATCACACATCCACAATAAATGAAAAATTCGAACGAGCAAAATCATGTAACATTAAAGCAGAAACGCAAACACGAATATAAAAACTTTCACAATGTTTGCATACGGTCGCGTAATTATTGGTGGGAGGCATCCACTGATTTAGTTGTGGATGGGGCTGTGATACTTTTCTCCATCGCTTATTTCAACAACGTATCTTCAAGAATTCAATCCTTGGGAGCGAAAAGTTAGAAAATAAAGCAACTAATTTTTTTCATTCGCTAGAAGAACATCTATGGACATTATACTTCCGAGTTTAATGAACCAGGCCATGACTAAACTGAAAATAGACTGTAAAAACCAATAGGGTGTCAGAACCATATATATTCTTACTCCTCCTTTACTTGCATGTTTCAGCACCATAAAGGTCTACCAGGCAATTGGACTGTCGCTCTTAATGTCAAATAAGCCACATTAGCCCAGAGGAACGATAAAAAGCCCGAAGCGTTTCTCATAACGATAAATCTCACCATCAATATTATAATAGGAATGATTATTTCGAAAGTTTGGCCTGTCATCGGCTTACTGCGGCTAGAAAGGCCCATTTAGGCATATGCCGGCCGTGGGACCACGTAAATACCGGAGCCGCAATCACATCGGTCAGTCCGGTTGGAAGTAGACCTGCGGTTGGTGCACTACTTAAGACTAATTTCAGCGGCGATATAAAGAATAATCTACCGCCCTTAAGTAACAATCATATCGAAGACTGAATTTATCCATGTTGTGATTTTAGCGTGAAATAGGAGTTGAAATGAAAAGTAAAAGCAGCAATCATAAAGGAGCGCGAAGAATATTAGAGTAGATTTTATCCTAATTTCGGCGGTCATGGGTTAAAAAAAATTAGAATTAAGGTGAATTAGAAGAAAACCCAACTTTCACTTGAGAAACATACAAAATGGGTACTAACCTAGCAGAAAAGATACGCACTTTAGAGAAGAATAGAATACGAGAGCAAATATACACAGCAAGTGTGCAACGTTTTAAAACGCGAATAACGAAACATGAGTGTAAAACAGAGAGTAAGAAAATCACTTTTGACAATCCTTCAAACTTGACACAGCTCGAACACCAAAACTAACAAAGGCTTTGAAGCGCCTCATGTGTATTGACATGACGCTAACATCAAGCACCGCAGCAGCAGAAGGGGCGTAAGGGGAGCGTCTTTCTTCCCTGACTTTCACATTCCTGCCCGATCATTCGGTCTCGTTAGCACAACCCAGGAATGTGACGCACGGACACGCCGTCGCCCCGAGCACCTCGTGCGACGCGGGTGACCTCCTGCACGCTGGCGTCTGTGCCTCATGACGGGACACACCATCTTACACGCAGAAATTACTCAACTTGCTTACCGAGAGTCCTTTAACACCTTAACTGCCGAGGGTTAAACTGAAGTTCAAAATCCAACTCAAATTAAGAGTCATTTGTAAAGATCAATTTTGAAAATAAGGATCATTAAATAGATCGCGCCTGTTTAGTTTTCATCATGTATTTATGGAAGTTGAGTCAGTGACTTCTGGTTGGTCAGCAGCATTATGAAAATACCCTCAATGACCGATGGTGAGTCACGTCGCACTCAAAGTCCTGAAGAATATGAACGAAGAAGACCCAACTAACGGATGTTGTTTGAGAAAACAACTAACCATCGCATAAACGGGTCAAAAATGCATTTGCGTACTACAACTCACACAAAATAGATAGGACATCAGAAAAGTATTGCAAGCTCTTTTGAAATATTATATGAATGAATTTTTACAAATGATATACCACGACCATTTTTGTCACAAGACTTATTAGTTACTATTACATTTTCCCAAATGCGCGGGAATTTTCCCAAACGCGCGGACTACAAAGCCTAAAAGGGGTTTAACCACTTCCTCTCTCTCCTCTAAAAGAATCTCGCGCATCACTAAAAAAACGCTAAGATACAAAGGCAAGCTGAACAACCATCCCCTTCACGGTTTAATATTGCCCTCATGGAACGTAATAAAAGCGACGCAATGAGTAAAAACGTAGTTCTGAAAAAGCTTTTTGATTGGAATTGGAATTCGTTAGATTAGATTATTAGTTATTTCAAGTCTCCCTATCCGTCACAAAGGCGATCCAAAGAGAGGAAGGAGGAAGGCACCATGTTGGAATTAGTTACTTAAAACAATAGGCAAGATACTTTGTTCTAATCTGGCTGTTAATTACAGGATTGCCTAACAGCGCATTTGTACAGAGTGTCATACCAAAATGTGAAGGCCACATGTTGTTCCCCTTGATAAATTAATCATTTAATAGACTCAGAAGAATGCATCCCAATTGTGTCTCAGCGTGAGGCTACAGAAATCACAAAAGACAAAGAGAGGAACAAACGAAGACACGGCGACCGAGTTCCCTGTCCTCGACGATTCTCAAGTTCATTCAAACACTAACAATGATTTCATCGAAATTACAAATACCATACCTCTTAAGGCAACCATAGAAATCACTCCGTATACTTGTTTATAACAATGCGTGGCATGTTTATCCAAGCACATCGCGCATGACCACTAATAAATACGGGCACAGCCGAAGTAGATGAGTGTTCAGGATGCGATAGCGTGTCGAGAAAATATAACAAGCTCGCTGCAACTACCGGTGTTAGGTCACAGCACGAGTAATGCAGCAGCTGCTGTGCTGCCGGTGATCCTTCAAAGGCAGATAGCAGCTCACAAGAACACACCATCTGGATGAAGCGTGCGCGCCCTTCCTGCCTCTCACTGGTCACCACGCAGCTGATCAAGCAGCCACACGTTCGGTTTTCCATACGCGAAGCAATAGAGGGACGGTCATTTTGACAGCTCCAATGCCTGAGATACTTTCGACTGCGTTCATGTTCGCACAGCCCAATCGCATCCTCCATACCTATATTACTCCCACAATTATGGGCAATAGTCATTTTTAATTTAGGGTCTTTGTTCTTTCACGTCGAGTGAACCGCTGTCACATCATTAGAAAAGACTGTTGTGAGTCAAAGAGAAATATCAACATGAAGCTGATAAGCACATGAAGAATGCACTGAAATAACGATGAGAAATCTGTCTACAACCACAAGATGTGTTTTTAAAAAAAAGCACAAAGCTTTAACAATAAAAAGGAAAACTTCCCCGCTAGAGAGGCAGAGAGGCCGCGAGAACGCCCGAGCTCCGGCAGGAAAGAGCGGAGCGGAAGCCCTGGAGCACCGCTGCGGGGCAAGGAATACAGCTGAACTGAGTACACACCCCCAAAGCTAATTACTAAACGGACGTTCGAACAAAAGTCTTTCGTAAAACAGCATAGATAAATAATTACTTAACCATAAAGACTTTAAAAAGTAAAACGTTACATGAGCCAGCCGCTCCATTCTGAACCCTTCAGTTCAAGGATGGTTGATTCTTACTTCAAGTCACGCTCGCAACTAATCTGCCGAATTGCGAAGTTAAAACATTGAGTGACGAACGGTTCGCACATGACAACCTCAAGCCTCGGCACCGGCTCTGCTGCAGGGAAATCTCGCTTCCAAGTTTTGTGTAGGAGGAAGAAGAGGAAAGCCTTAAGGCTTGCTCATACTTCTACAGTAATAAGTTTAGAGATTGCAATTTGTCAATAAAAAACGATACATAATTGACAATTCGTAATAACGGGAAAAGCCTTGTTCAATACGCCTAAAAACTAATTATTAGCGAGTTGAATAGCAGTAGATTAGAATAGATAAGTCAATTTGTTTATTAAGTCTTCTTGACCACAAAAAGGAGTTCTAAAGAGAGGAAGGTACCATTTAGTTAGGAATTAAGAGAACGAAGAATCTATGCGCAAAGTGAGTCTCCAAACTTTCGTTTTCAAACAGCAAGTTTAAAAGAAGTTTATGATACAGAAACAAGGCAAAAGTCTAAAAAGTAATCCGCACTGAAAAAAGGCCAGTGGTAAACCAAAAAAATATGGTCCTTAACTAAATTAAAAATCTACTCTATTTCAACTAACTCAGCTCGGGACCTCACACTTTCCCCTGAGAGAACTTTATTCAATAAATACAAAATTTTATCGCCTGAAGGGGTAGATAATATGAGATTTCACTTCGTACAAACTGCCTCCAGCTGATATATCTTCGACTGAGCAGGACGAAGTTCCATACACAGAAGAGTATAATTCGGACTAAATAAAGGCCTCAGTTGCCCGCACCTAAAAGCTTTCATACCTAACAATGGGCGAGGACGGAAACAGGAAGGAAGACTCCTCCCGTACCTGGATGAAAACGAAAAAAAACCTCCTGATAAATTAAAATCGACCGGTCGGTCGCATGGAGCAACGGATGCGCGGGTTGGAGAGAGAACCTACTGACAAAGAGACATAGACCCCACAATGTGAAATGAAATTCCTTTTAGGGGTAAAGATTTTTCTATGCTGTGTACGATACAAATGTAATAAATCGTTGATGCTGCCTGTGAATGACAAGACTAAAAAAAACAAATAAAATATTCTGTCAGCTGTTGTTTCTTTCTGAGAATACATACACAAAAAAATTTTACCAGGAACGACTTAACAATGAATAATAAAATATGAAAGAGCCACGAATTGTCTACCTATCGAATCCGTTATGGAAACAGTCTAGTCGACAGTAATTATTTTTTATTATAAATAAATGACAGAAATTGTACACACAGGAAACACATTACATGGACACTATATCAAAATGACTTGTAGTTTTCATAACTGATCGAATTTTCTCTATTTTTTCCAGGAATGTTTAAAATATGGAACTATAACGAGACGCTCGGCGCGACTGTGGTGCAACATTCCGTAGACTTCCTGGTGAAATTCAAACTTCAACCGCCTGCAGAAACGACGGACGCGCTTCGCTGACGTTTGTACTGACGGCCGTCACGAAGCCGATGTGGTGAGACGAGGCTCAGCTAAACCGACGTGATGACACGACAAGTGCCACTTGTATATTTAAATTCGCATTGGGAAGAATTGCGAGCGTCTTGAAATATCGAGTCTCACCGTGACGAACACCATGCAACAGAGTGATTAGAAATGCTTTAATTACAAATTCTGTCAATCAACAACGACAGGCTTTGCAATCTCGAAAGTTCACCATTAAAATTTCCTCAAAACAAGCGCATTAAAAGAGTATCAAACGAAGCTATAAACGATGGAAAGTTTGCCTGTGAGCCCACTAAGCCCGAGAAACCTTGCGATTAGAAAAAAAAATTAATGTTCAAAATGAAGTCAACCCCTAGTTGGCAACACTCATAATTAATGTTCCTTATACTAGCGATTGTACATATCTGCAAGGTAGTGATCACTTTATGATATGCAATCGGGTGTAAAAAAATACGTTCGTTTGGCGGAAAATTTTGAAAGGCATAGCGGAAGCTTTTGTGACATTTGATAATTATTGACAATCGGGATAATTTTTGATGACAATGCCTACAGCTTTATTTATGAACGAATTTAAAGAAGTGACGGTACTACTGAAGCATTAGCTCTTTCACAGGGATGCTGATTTCGATCCCTTTCAATTGGAATGGTAAGCAATGACTACCAAATTGGATGTAGACCACGAATCTGTCGTTATTCTCGCAGTCTCTTGAACGTGGTGAATTCGTTTCAAGGCCACCGTATCATGGCTACGAACGTTTGACATTTACTTATGTTGAAGCGTGCGCAAGAATTCTCATCCGGCAACACTCCAGGAGAATTCTCATAGCTGAGATGTCAGAACTGAATAATTTATTACAGTCAGGCATATATAAATAAAATGGTTTTAAAATTAAATTACCCATATAGAACGATTGTATACGAATCAATAAATGTCCAACAATGAATAATAGGTATAACCAAAATAATACTACAAAACCGATATTATTCGCTGAACTTATCTACAGCGTATATTATCAAAGCCGCTACACAAACGGATTTTTGAAAAAAATACAATACATGTTTTTGCCCCATGTAAGTGGAAGAAGCACCATGCGCAAGGCTTCGGACACGTTTCCAGCTCACAAACACTCCAGAAAAGAACCAAGCATCGACAGCTGTGAGAAACACGGCAAGAAGCAATTACTCGAGAAATGCTGAGCGTGCAGCTCACTATGACAGAAGAATTAAACATCAGATGGAACACAGCTTACCGTAATGTCTGTCCCGTCTTAGCAGTGGCTTTCCGATATTACAGTCCACAGAGATCTTTGTGAGAGCATTAGTTCCAATCCACACGAGCAGTGTCACACACTGAGGCACTCAGGTAAATTCTGTGATATTCGTAATCTGCTATCACGTGAGAGAACCAAAAAAAAATGAATTTGTACACAACTTGGGCAACTACAACGAAGCTGAAAGCACAAAGTTGAAGGCACTTTGAAATTGTAAAGTAAGGCGTAATCCCGTCACCTTCGCAAGGCAGCCATCATCACTCCATAAAAAGGTGTATCCTTGCAGTGAACAAGCCAAATAATTACGGAACACTGGCAATAGTAACTCCCTCCTTCAGTATAATTCCCCACCTCCTTCATAAACTCAACATCTCTCGAAGAGATAGGTCCTCCGTTCTCTGCATTTACCCCACGGATGCTCAATAATATTGTTTCACTACACGGCACAGTTCAAACAGTAAGTAGAAACGAGTAGATGAGCCGTGCTAAGTAGCAGCAACAACGCGACACAACCTCCCACAGCGAAGACTCAAGCAACACTGACTCTCTGACGTCATTCGTCAACAATAGAACAATTGCTCCAGAAGCGATGTTGCCGACTATACAGATTTTTCTTCCTGGTTTAGAACACGAAATGAGCTCATTTCCACATTTTTTCCTCACAGGATTTTTTTCAATCTGATTTAGTTAAAAAAGTTAGTTTACGCCTTCCTTACCAAAACCAAGGGTGTTCCAAAGAGAAGAAGGATGAAGGCATCTTCAAGTATGGAGTTACAGAAACATGAATCAATGCACAAGATGCGTTCCTACACAAGAACCCTCGCGCATAGAAACAGTTAGGAAATAAGTTCTTGAAATAAAATAAAAGTTGAAGATGAAAACAGTAGGTGCTGAAAATAACACAACAGTGACCCGAAAAAGATGGTGATGGTGATGATGATAACGACGATGTCGTAACACAAATTTTTACTTAGCACACAAATCATCTTTAAAAAAGATGTCTGAACACATAAATATTTTATTCAAAGCTGCGTGCGCGTCACACAACCCCCAAAAAAAAACAGAATATGAATAATTTTTCTACTGAAATCATTTAACTTTACTAGAATATTATCAGAGCAAGTAATCGATTACGGGGCATGAATTGTACACGTCAGACAACTATCAGATATTCACGTAGCGAATGCAGTTAATATAAAACACCGATAAACCGATATTTCAAGTAATCCGCTTCTCACACTCAGACAACACGAGCACAAATCAGACGCAGCAACTCACCCGTGACCCGATCACGCGTCAGCTGTGCGGCTAGCGGTCTCGTCTAAATGAACAGCGAAATGATCACGTCCAGTGACATGGAAGTGACGCTGAGGTGCTAGGTCATGAGGGGTACATCGAGCGGTCTCGTCTAAATGAACAGCGAAATGATCACGTCCAGTGACATGGAAGTGAAGCTGAAGTGCTAGGTCATGAGGGGTACCTCGAGCGGCACAAAGCTTGCTTGACGTAAGTGAGGGGAGCAGCATGTCCTGTGTGACCAGCTAGCCTTACGTTGCGAGAGGCTGCGGCAGTAGCGTAGCAAATCCAGTGAATTACTGCACGAGGGATGCTACTTACAATGACAAGTGATGATAGACGTCGCGCTATAAGTCGGCTAGTATTTTATTAATAAAAATAGCATGAGAGGTAAGAGGCCGAGCCATAGAACACCGACGGCCGCCAACTGGTGACAAAAAGTGTCATGAAATTCCATAAAGTAAACCACTAACGACAACGAGTTAGTTCACCAATAATTAGTCACATTGCGTAACGTAAAACCTGTAAATCACATATTAGATAAGTTAGTTTAAGTCTCCCTATCTACAAGATAGGTGTTCCAAAGAGAGGAAGGGCGAAGTCAGTATTTAGTATGGAGTTAAGAAAACAGGGAATTAAGCACAAGGTGTGTTCCCACACAAGATCTCCTGTGCATAGAAACAGCAATTGAAAAATAAGTTTAGGAAGCAAGATTAACGTTGAAAACGACCTGTGATTAGATCTAAAAAACGGACAGCAGTGAAGTGACAGAATGGTCCTTAACAAAACAAAAACCTATTCAATTTCAAAAATAAAAGGAGGCCTACTCAACTCTCACGTGAAGACCTAAACCATTTTTCCCTGAGTGCGTTAATTCCCATAGATAATATAGTTGTATCCCACTGAGAAAGCGTAACGCAAAACATCTACCAAGAAAATGATGAAGTCGACCCTATACTCGTCTTTAAAAAACTGACCCTCAGTTAACGAATTTTGTGTGCTCAGAGCAGGTAACACAGTTCGGAGTCAACCCACCAGTAAAATATACGAAATTTGCGTAAGTTTCCGTCTTGGAGCGAAGCCACCAACAAGCCACGAATTTCCTAACGGCCTGGAGAGCCTATTGTGGTGAGCAATGAAATCCTGCGATCTGGAGGTAAGAAAGCTATTTCATTCGGGAGGTTGCAGAAGGCCATTTCACGCTCCATTATAGGTGAGAGTTGGGAGACGAATACGCCCATCCTCCGACGGTGGCAACGCAGTCGAAAGAAGAAGCCCCGCTTCACTTGGTGCAGCGTCAAAAGAAAGCGCCGCAAACGAACGGCAACCTGATACTTCACGGCATGAAGAGGCAGATGTCTCGAATTCATTCACCACTAATTCAGTAACGGAGTAACGACAGTAACGGGGAGAAATGATGCGTTCATTGCACTCGACGTACTATAAATACAAGCTGTTTTGATCAATTTTATAAAATATAAGTTTTAACCATGCTCGTGAGCGGTGAGAAAATGCAGTCAATGAACATTGTTCGATGTTCGAAGACATATGCAAGCACAATTAAACCCTGTCCCCATGATCAGTTAGTTCAAATTCTCAACCATTTAATTTTCATCGGTGCCATTTACGTCATAAAAGAAAAATACTAGGCACTACAGACTGACACTATTTCTATATTTGATGCACCAAAATATCGTCCTTAAACGTAGAAGTAAAGCAAATAGAGCTAAAATCAACACTGTAGCTCAGTGCTACGATGGGCAATTAATAAATGAAGATGCGCGCGTTCATATAAAAGTTGAAATAAATGCTGCTTAGCGTGTTGGATATCAAAAAATGATGAAACAACTTCACTTGAACGGAGAAAAGAATGCCAACGTCAGAAAATTGAAAGACCTAATAAAGTGGGGAACCGAATCGAGTAGCTAGAAACGAAACAAAGCAATCAAAATGGTGCGATACTTGAAAAAATTCATAGACAAAATGGAACAAAACTCGAGTGGTCAAGAAGAACACTTCGACCGAGTGAAAAGCGCTGGCGTGACGTACGTAACAGTACCGAGACGCAGGAAGCCCAGCTATGCATTTCAGCTAAAAGTGGCCATAGCGCCCGACGAGCTGAAGAACGTTGCTCGTGGTTCTCGGCGTGCCAAATTGAACGTAAATCTAAATCTCGGACGAAACGTGAGCGCACATACGACTGAGAAAAGTTTTCCACCAATCGTTTATTTTTCCGCACAATAGAACATTAGCAACGGCTTTTATTTGTCGGCGCGTGAGTGAAAGCAAACGAGCAGATGAACTTAAAGTCAACTCAGTGAAGCTACTTTTGGACGCGTTTTAAAACCAACATTGCTCGCCCTCTGAATTTTTCTTTACTGTTCGCCGACTAGAAAATGCTAGATAGAGCAGAAGAGCGAGCATACTTCAGTAATGACACACAGAATAACGACTGCACGTAGGAAGATAATGCTCTAATGAAAACAGTACTTATAAAACAAGCGTAAAACACGAAAAGACGTTGCATTTAAAAATTCTAGAGTACTTCTTCCACGCAAACACAACATTTCTATTGCGTTACGTGGAGGCGAACAAACAGGCAGAGTGCGTTGCATCGTGTAGCCGCAACCATACGAACCTCGTATCAGTTGAGATAAGATAAAAATTAGACAATGAGAACTTTCAAATGAGTAGATCTGCCTCAGAGACTGCATTTCAGATGTTTCATTGGCTGCACATCGTTGACTTCATCATACAAAAACTACTTCATTTATTGCTGGCAACTGAAGTGATATTTCGAAAGATTCATTTTACTAGGCCCATTTTCAGAAAAAACGCTCTCTCAAGCAATAGAATGATGGAACTCATTTTATATTTTTGAGGCCGCGAGATAAACCGAACATGACGTCTTTAATTGCTGTTGTCCTAAGAGAGCATTATTTTTCCCAGAAACATATTACATGAGATATTTAAGCAGGACCGTTTCAGTTAGGCAGGACACGTTACCTGCACAAAACTCGTACTAAGAGCATAGATCACGTTACTTCTTTGTTTGCTTCCGTCAGAGCGAGCGTGTGTATACATAGACATAATTTTATCGCTCAATTCAATGCAATACAACATCGACACAGTTTTAAATATTAAGTAAGTTCTCTCTCCATCAGCAAGTCTCGTTATAGGTGCCCCAAATTTTCGAATGACCAATAAATTTCCCATAAACAAAGGAAAATTTACCCTTGTTTGTTTCTGCGCTAGTTCAAATACATCAACTCTTAATACATACACAGTAACTCAAGATCATTCGTGTTTTCGGATGTTTAGTACATGCCTCACATTTTAAATACGTGTTCTGTTTCAAAATCCTTTGTTTGCAATCCATAAACACAATATTCAGGATTTTTCATTTGTAGTCATCGCAAATCCTTCAAATTCATGATTTCAATTCGTTCGCACTTCTAGTTTCAAACACATCTGAAACAGTAGTGATTGTGCAAATTTAGCATCAGTTTAATCCCAAACATCGCGCCTCACACCAGAGATCTTTACTTGTTCTGTCCCCGCCAGAAAAGGAGCGGCGCTCACTAAGCCCTTCCTGGTCCGCAAGTTTTTTGGACGAAGCGCAGCCCAAGCCTCGGACACGATCATTTGCACAGATTGGATGAAGCGCTGGACACGGAAGTGATATCGCACTCACGCAGCATTTCATGACTACCTGAGACCGCTGCGAGATCTGCAGAGTGGTATTCGACATAGATCATGGCTTCTCCGTTCTTTTCTTTCCTGAACACCAGCTCAATACACTCAACATGAATGCTCATTACTCGTGGTTCTGAAAACTTTGGGAGCGTTGTGGCCACGGCAAATTATCACATAAATTCTTTTCACTTAAGTCAATTTTTGAATTGAAATGATTTAAAATTTATAAATCAAAATGGAAAAGAGTAAGCTCTTCTAACTTCAAAACAAAATTCCGACACATATTATAGTTACTTAGCGATGACTCACGAGTGAACTGCTTTCTTTAAAAACGTCAACGGGACTTACGAGCAAAAAAATTTTCAGTACAGACGAACTTGCCGGTCCAACTTCACCACAAGTATTTGTTTTGCTACTCCATCGCCTCTCGTTCAACTGGACCGCAACGAATCACTCGTGAAATTTCAATCCATTTCCCATCAAACAGGAGGAGGCCGTATGTGCTGGAGCCGAGAAAACTGCTACAACGCTGATGGACGAGGCAGGAGCACAACGGCGAGCCTGCACCAGCGCATCTGGATATGTCAGCTACTTCTCCTCGTGGCAACACAAACGCTGAGTGAATTGCTTCATGTATTCCAGTCATTTCAAGCACCCTGCAGCAGTAAATCTCGTCCTCTTAGAGCCGGTCAACCGTTATTTGACGCTAAAGAGATATTTCGAGGGCAAAAATTACTTTGCTGATTATTTAGGGCTATACAACATCAAGATCTAGGCAGATTAGATAAGACTATTTGTTAGTTTAAGCCTCCCTAACCGCTACTAAAAATAGCGTATCGAAGAGAGGAAGAAGGAAGGGACCATTTAGTATGGAGATAAGGGAATGCGGAATTTATGCGGAAAGGGCATAGAAACAGTAAGATGAGAAAGAAGATTCTGAAACAACATCAAAGTCGAAGAAGAAAGAAATAGGTGCTGAAAAACAGAACAGCAGTGAACCGAAAAAAAGATGCTCCTTAACATAACAAAAACAAAATTTATTTCAACAAAAAGAAGGCCTACCTGATTCTCAGCTCGGGCGCTCACACATTTCCCCCTGGGAGTGCTTTATAATTCTCATAGATACAATAGTTGCCCCTGTAGGGGCAAGATCTAGGTTATTACGACTATTTAATGCAATTATAAACGGGATGCGGTTTTCAGAATCTTCCTATTATTAAATTGGTAAAAGTATCATTGAGCGTGAATCGAAAAAATTAATCAAAATAAACCAGTCAAAAAGTTCTATAAGATTCCAGATTATCTCAAGACCTGAAAAACACAGCAAGAGTCAATCGAAAAAAAGATGGTCCATAACAAAACAAACTTTATTTTCTTTCAGCAAAAAAAAAGGCCAGTTTAACCTTTAACTCGGGACCTCAAATTTTCACCCTGGGAGTGTTAATTCCCATTGAGAGAATACAAAAGTTGATAGAAAAGCTGAAATAGAAAATGATAGCAGTTGAATAAAAGATAGCAATGAACTGAAAAACAATGTTCAACAATGTTCTGTAACAAATAATCTATTCAAATTCAACTAAAGGAAGGCCCACTAAAACATTCAGCTCGGGACATTGACAAAGACAAACACCAACATATCACCAGAGTGACGCTCAGGTATCCTTAATACCCCCTAAGAGTGTTCAGCTTCCAAGATGCAGTGGACAATCAATTTCAATGCACCTACAAGGGGGATCAAGAAGAGCAATTCCCTGAAACAAAACTTTTTTACCTCTTTTTTTCAACTAAAAGTTATTTTGTAGCCTACGTAACGAGATATTAAGATGTAGGATTGCTCAACTTTCCGTTTGTAAGACCATTTATTTCGACAGTGTATTAAATTTTACTTAAAAATTGTTTCTGGGAAGAAAACAGTTACTAACACGTTGGCGCAAAGAGCTCCCTCCACAAGCAGAGGGGCTCAAAACTTCAAAGGCTTAACACGCCAACACATATCTTACGAATATTTTTCTAGATTACACCAGTAAAATTAATTGTCGAACAGAATCAAGTGTTAGATTACTATTAAACAGACGCCGCACCCGCCAAATGCGTGTACACAAGTTCAGTGAAATCCCAACTTCAAGACGCACATCATGCCAAAGCCGTCAGAGGCAATGCAGAAATGCATCAACAAAGAACCCCTGAACAACTACCCGTTCTCCCCATAAGACGATAAAAATTCAGCGGCATTGATGATACGACAAAACCTGTTCAGCGAACGTGGGTTCCCAAGCAGGAGGAAGGGAGCTCCAGTGAAGGTCACCGCTGATCTTCAGCCTTCGCAGGTCATCGAAGTCAGGCTTCACGCACCATAATTGTAGGCTTCACTAGCCTAGACTTATCGTCTATGACAATCTCACCGACTGCATTCTACCCGACAGATGAGATCTGTGTACGCGAGCACCAGCGCGCAGATGACTGCCTCACAAAAAAGGCATTGCTTAGTAAAATTATTTTTCTAATACATAGGAAAGCTTTCCGTGTAGACTAAATTGCGCAACGTAACTACGGAATCCATTCACCTACCAAGTAGAATGAGGCGTAAATAAAACGAGAACATAAAAGACGTTCGAAAATAGACTCTTACCCACTCTCCAGTGTATCCACTCAACATAAGAGTGAAAAATTTATAGAGATAATGGAGAGCTAAATCTCAGCTTAATGCAATCTATATCGAAACTAATTGCCCTATAATTCGCAGGCTTCGTTATTACAGGGGCGCTAACTTCGGCTGAGAAGAATTGAAGTGCAATTGAACTCTTCCTCGAGCTGATTTAAAAAAATTCGTGAATGTATTTCAAGAGTGCATCAAAAAAGTAATAAAAGTTTATGAAAGTAAAATTACGAGTAATACTAGAAGTTTATACTTGACAAACAGGAGTGCATTTAATGCCTCACTATTCATAACAGGAATACATAAATGACATCGCACAAAAAATGAGGAGCCATCCGATCCATTCCCATGATTAATTTCAAAAATGTCTGTGCTGAATGTAAGAAAGATTGCTAGCTTTACTATATTGTTAGCGAACAGCTAAACGATATTCGATTGATGTTACTATAAAGATAGCAACACTGACGACTTAGAAAATGTTTAAATTAAATTATCACTCGCACAAAAATATAATAAAGAGGTAAGTAAAAGCTATTTTGTTTGAGCAGTAATTGACTGAACTCAGCTCCACTGGAAAGCATCTGATGTGGGTGTTATGAGACCTAGGAACACATTTTTGAAGTACATTTTCTACCTCCTCCCAAACAAACAAGAAAAGAACATTTAGAATATGTTCTTCCAGGATAAATCTCTCCAGATTCTAACTAACAAAGCAACTGAATTTACAGTGCTTGGTGAAGACATTCTGACGTAAGCTAAGTTCCCTTAGAACGCTGACCGTTTGAACAACAGCATATCTCCTGGAGAACAGATTTCAAAACCTGTCCGCTGAAGAGCGCAAGTCATCTTAAATCTGTTGAAGCACTATGTCGTCATCGTCTCCTATGCGAATACTAATGGTAAGATCTTTTAAATAATGGAAAACGCCCAAAAGCACGCCTCGACGTAAAATAACTAATCTTGTATTTGCTTTTACCTGGAGCAAATTACACACGGCTCGTTAAAAATAATTTCCCCAAGGCTCTGCACCAAATATTGGCCCTCGTTCTGGAAACTGGCCTTCATTCAAACGCCAAAAAAAACAGAGGTGCGCAGCGTCAGGGCCAGTTTTATTACTTGGGAAGAACTTTAACGACTGACACTATGATGGAAGCCTCAAGGTTATCGGCACTAACTTAATAACATGTCAATCGGGGTGTACATGACACGTTCGTACCTAAACACCGAAACTGATTTCTCATTCTATTTGTTCAAGATTAATAAATTACTAGCGCAGTTGCAAACCATGTCTTGTTCAAACTAGCCAGTTCGACAATGGAAACCACAAATTTAAATGCATAATTTATTTCTACCGCACTCCACTATCTTAATGAAATTTTTCATTTAAATCGTAAAAACTTACCAAGTCTTCATCATACATTTTCAACATCATGCTTCATGAAAATTTAAAAATTTAAAACAGCTAATTGAAAATCTAAATGCACACAAGTGAAGCGTAAATTCCAACATGTTTATCAATGCAATTTCCAAATGCAAATGCAGTGACAAAGCATTACGACTTAGCTTTGAAAAACAAAATATCCCGAGCACTTAACTCCGGATATTTTGAATACCTAATGAATTCCTTTGTATTCATTAGGGATGTGACATTAAAGTAATGAAGCCAAGCAGAGTCATGGATGCAAGACCTAGGAAACAAACATTAGATTAGATCAGATAAGTTAGTTTAAGCCTCCCTTACCACAGCTAAGGCAAGAAAACAAACATTAACAGGATCTTTAATTAATTCCTCTGACCATACTCCTACGCTTAAAAATTCAAGACGCAATATAAATAAACAATATTGATTTTACTTAGAACTTACACTATTTTGTACATGAAAATTCATTGGCCAATTCTTCTTTCCGAGTCATTGACTAAAAGCTTGCAAAAAGGCACAAGCTACAATAGCCAGGAGTCGTATAGCTGAGCAACACCCACGCAGTAACCCAAAATATCACGTTACACGCTCACGACATAATCACTAGAAATTCAATTCAAGAAAAGCCCAGCAGACCCAACAGTTCAAAGCCTGATTTGATCAGTGGACAAGCGCATGACGCAACTCTGAAACACTGGACTCTAATGGAGAAATCGTGAGAGATTAACCAACAGCTTTTAAGCAATGGTATGACATCAAGAGCGCGGCTACGAAGCGCGTTGTAACGTAGCTACATGACCCAGCACACAGTCGTAAGGCCTCCATTCTAGCAGAACATCACTCAATTGGGTGATGCTCTGACATCACTTCACCGGGTGATGTTCTGACATCAATATCGGGTGATGGTCAGCTCACGATGCCAGAATTCAAGGGAACTGAGGAGCATCTCAATTATTTCTTAAAAACTGCGCAAGTAAGACGTGTAATCGCAATTATTTACGAACATAAAATGCAGGTTACCAACTTGAAATTTTCAAACATTTCCCATTTGATAAGAAGCTGACACCAGACAACAATGAACACGCTTGCAAACATGAGTCATTTGAAACAATGCATTGTATAATTGAGGAGGGAAAGTTTGGCGTATCATGAAACACGAATATTTTGGTGAAATCCAAGTGTCGCACACCCAGCCCCAACCACAACCTAGACTTCCCAATTTAGAATGATGTTTGGAATATCGATGAGACTGCCGAAACGCCAGGGTAGGACAATTACGTAATATTTGAAGAGGCTCATTTCCTGCCTCGCTGATGCTTCCGGATCAAAGGGAAGTGACTGCACACAATTCTGTGTGCTCGGGGCAAATGAAAGAAGCTGAGTTGACTTACCGAAGACAAGTTCCAGTATAGTCTCAAATACAGGAAGATAGAAGCTGCAATAACGGGATGCCAAGCCTTGCTTTCCAACTCAAGCACACAAAAATAATACCTTCATCATCGCTAAAACTCGATTCTAAAATAATTGCCCTGTGAAAGATAAAATGAGCGAACGAACAAAAAACACTTCATGGAAAACTCACTAAGCATATAATGACTAAGTTCATGGTGATGCATAAGTCGACGACGCAAAAATGCAACAAAATGGGCGGGTTGGGCCCAAACAACAGGACAGGTTAGACAAGGAGGAAATGTTGCTAATTCTCTTCATTATGGTTTCCCATCAGGACCTCTCAGCAGGTATAAATGATAATGCATGGTTAGGATGACACGTGATAAAGAGTTCACGTCATGGCTGAAACAGCAATGTCATCAAGAGAATTGAGTTCATCAAACGGTATGCAGATCGTGCGCGTCGAGCTGCGTCGCTAGGAGAAAGTGCCCGTCGTCAACCCTTCGATGATAACCATCACTGCAGATGCACAAAAATTTGCACCCTAAAATTGAGACTGAAATTACCCACAAAAAGAGAAAAGAAATCAGTGAAGTGAAAGGATCTCGCTGCTAAGACTTGGTTGCTGTCGAAACCGACAAGCAAGGGAAACTGTCAGCAATAAATAAACTTTTTACACGCCTGTGAAAAATACGAGTTACAAAACACAGATGAGGCTGCTAACGACCCACTGAAGAAAGGATAGCACAGGTTTGAAACAAAGTGGGAGAGTCCTGCATTGAAAGAGAAATGTCTCGCGACGCTGCCTACTCGAAGGTGAACGACTTTCACGAAAGAAAATAAAAAATAAAAAGCTTCAAGAAACAAAATCAAGGCCGTCAATCGGAATGGTTCAGAAAAAAAGAGCTGTTGTAACCTGAGAGATCGCGCGGCTTGTAGAGACGCATCTAACAGCGGCTTTTGACCGACAGCACGAAAGATATTTGAGAACAAAGATGCTATCTTGTTACCATTGGAACTCACAAACTCAAATACCGTTCTAAAAAATTCCGTCAACAAAGAAATACGAAATGATTTTAAACACTAATCACTAGCTGAAGGCTGCTGAAGAGAACAATCAACTCGAGCACAGTAAAAAACGCCAACACATTTTTCTCAGTTGTCTGGACTCGATTGGCATTTGCGGGAAGTTACACATTTCAACGAACGAAGTCAACCTTAAAGCCAAGGAAAAAATGAAATTGCTGCTCCGTTTATAATTGTGCACAATTTGTTTGAAACAGATGTAAATTTAAAAAAACACTATTTAGTATTGATTGATTATAAGTAAGTTTCAGCCTCCCTCACCACAGCAAAGATGTTCAAAGAGAGGAAGAAAGCACCATTTAGTACAGAGTTAAGCGAACGTGGAATCTATGAACAAAGTGTGTTCCCACACAAGATCTCCATCGCATAGAAACAGTTGTGAAAGAAAGCTATGAAATAAGATTAAAGTTGAAGAAAAAAGTTAAAGGCGCTGAAAAACAAGACAGCAGTGAACCGAAAAAATTATCCTTAGCAAACATAATACATTTTATTTTAATAAAAAGGCCTATCTAACTCATCTCGAAACCTCATATTTCCCCCCTGGGAGTACTGATTCTTGAAGATACAAGAGTTGTATCTCCCAACTAAGTAACGAATTAACTGGCGGAGTTACTTTTCTTTGAACAGCGCCGCCCCACTTCGCCGCGATAGAGCATGATTTTTTTGCAACCACCTTCTTTTTCACGACACAGAGCACGGAGTTTGCTCATTAGAGTAATCAGTACATAACACAGTAGGCCTCCAACAGGGAGACGCACTCGTTCTTAGCTCCAGACAACCTCGGATCGCTCAAACTCGTATCTCTGAGCAGCCCGCCGCTAGGATAGATCATTTAATCCGGTCACTACGTATTGGTACATATGCGTACCACTAGGTTAATTGAACGTTTACGTAACGGTATAAATGAATATCCTTTCAATTGTTTCATTAACTTCATTTAAAATGAATTATAGCGCACAAGTTAAAATATTATTGTGCAAATATTCATCATACTTTTTTAGAAAGAATGAAACGATAATGCAACACGAAACCCGTTTTTCAATTCTGCTACTCCCAACCTAACCAAACCAACCGAAGCAACACCGTAGCAACACCGTAGCAACACCGTAGCAACCGTGCAAAACGAAGCTGACGTGTTAACTGTTTTGGGCTTGGCGCGCTCATGGTCTCCTTAATTAAGAATGCTTTGAAATAATCTTGGATGCTGGCGCTTCCCATGCAGCTACTTGTCGCATTTTGCGGCAACGAGCGGCGGTCCTGCATGGGAGCAGCCACATTCGAGTGTCCTACACCTCGACCACCATGAGTCAGCACTTCCTTTGTAGCCGGCCATTGAGAGTTGCGGTCGTTGCAATCTCCCAAATCGATACGGTTTCCGATAATGCCAGGCTTGATGGACACTATAATTCTGATCACTGAATTGACTGACCACATTCCCAAATGTGTGTGTTGAAATCCCAGAGGAAAAACTCGGTGCTTTTTCCTCGAAATATAGTTGTTGAAACTGATAAAACTGCAAAATTTAATGAACGCATACGCAAAACTTAGAGAAAAAAAATACGACAATGTGTTTCGATGTGATGCGATCAAGTTACTGTAATAACAGCTACCATCACTTCACATTTATTTTACCTAGAATTTGAGCAAAAAATTAAACATTTTGGGGGTGGTCGTCCACAGAATAGCAGCACTATCGCGGCCATCAGCTAATTGAACCTGCGACGCAGGCTTCAGTGTCCTACGCTGGGACAGTGCGTGTCCACTACGGAGGTAAAACAAAATGCAGTCATTAATAATGCCGAGAGTAACTTAATTACAGTGTTCCAGCGTCCCTTCGACGCACAAGGTAAATATCAAATCAGACAAGAACGACGAATATTCAAGTCACAACACGATAGGTGACAGCTTGGCTTTTCTTCGACAAAAATGACATCTCGGATAGGCAAAGAGAATTTGAATGTTAACGTCATCTATGAGGGAATTGGGTAGCCACTGTAACTATTCACAAAACCAACACATTGTGATTCAACAATTTGAAAACAGGGAAACTTTCTTGCACAAGAAAGAAAACAAAAATAATCAGCCAGACAACCGTATCTAAAGAAGCCGCTCATCAAACACGATTACAAAATTGCAAACAAGTTGCAGGAATGCGTAAACTCGTTCACAGCGTGGCCGCTTGTTTGTAAACTCCCTTTAAACTGGTAAAATCAACAGTAAGGCAGAGATGCCAACTTAGTACGCTGGCAAACTAATACAATGCAGGCCCTCGATTGAAAACGCTTACCTAGAAAAATTCCTTCACTGTGAATAGTGTTTGTTAAAGTGACTCGCACGTTCAAAATAATGCCCCAGTCATGGTGAACCAGTGGGAGTCTTTTAAATCTCTTAACATGCGCAACGCCAATGAACTTAGGAAATATATCAGAAATTCGTTGTCTCCGTAATGTACAAAGTCAGAAAATTATATCAGCTATAACTGCAACACTAATCACACTTAGCTCGTATAAAAACTACTACGGTGCCCCAAAGTCATGTGAAAATAACCATAACCTTCACGATGCCAAAGGAGTGCATTTTGTCTTGTATCAAAAAAAGACGAGTCCTCAGGCTTCATTTTCTTCTTTCTTACTTTATACATTGCATTAAACATAAAAGCATTAAATCTGTCAGTTCTTAAAATTTTGTCTTTACGAAGAATTAGAACTGGCTTCAAATTTGCAGTAAAACATTGTTGAACGTAAATGTTGGGATATTTCATACCCATAAATTTTCGACGTTCGATTAGGAGCCAAATCGACCACAACTTCCACCTCTACCTCCCCCTCCATCTGCCAGCTTGACGTAAACTCGCCCGCAGGCCTCTATGATGCAGCTCATAATTGTCGACAGTTCAATTTATACTAAACGCACACAAGTTTTGTGATCTCCTGGTTGCTTGGCAGACAGGGGCATGATGAGAAGATCAAGTCAGCGCTTTCGAAGGAATATGCATTACATACATTTAGCATACACATATTTTGAACGCACATTTTACACACGATATGTTATCTAAAATTTTGCAATCACACATTCAAACGATACGTGCAGAGAATAATTACGTTTGTTCTAGCATTAAAAACTCAGGGAAATGGATAATATTCGCAAGGATCTTCAGTAAGCATTGACGAAATTCTGGAGGCGTAAATTATGAGAAGACAACTAAATATTATCGCCGGCAAATTTAGAGGATCGAATCAGTTATGAGCGAGACTGCCAACAGGCACTCATTCTGACGTAGTATATTAAGAAATGTTCCCTCATCCCAGTAGTTGTTCCGAAATAAATTTCAGCAATGGCAAAATGTAGCCCTGATATATTGTAAATTAAAAGGACAGACGATCTGAAATGATAACGCAGGACGCGTGATACATGAAAAACCAGTAATTCCTTCGTAAAATACGGAGAGCGAGGAAAAGAGTAGCTAATACCTTACAAATTTATTCGTTGGTTCAGCCAAAGGACAGACCTGAGGAACATCATGTGTCTAAATTACAAGTATGATGACGCGAGCAGACACCATCATCGAAAAGAAGTTCATGAATAACACATCTCCTTCCGAGGAGCGCTAAATCTCGCAGATGCTAGACAATTGGAGCAATTACCAAGATAGACCTAAGCCATTTATTTTACAGACATGGAAGGAGAACAAGGGAGACCACCCAGACAGTTTATAAAGAATGAACAGATTTGAACGACTACGACATTGCTTAGAAAAAACGCCACAATTATTTATAAATACATCATGGTTTTCAGTGACTAACAAATACCACGCGAAATATCAAGGCCACCCATAGAGGAAAATCTCATTTCAAAGAAAATGGCATGACAGAGGGAAATGAGCAACAGCAGTCGAGGGGTAAAGTGAGAGTCAGGACAGATGGCCGGCAGAGGGAGATCGTCTCGAGTAAACATCCTCACGTCGAGGACACACACAAGCTCCTGATCTTCCTCGCAGCGACGCCTCCCGCGCTGCGGTGACGACAAAGAAACCCAACAAGAAACACTGTTTTGCATCAACATGAAACAGACTTGAAAATGAGGTTATGGCCGTTCAATCAAAGGATCTGTCCACGTTGAGGTACCACACGTCCTCCCAAGCAAACCACAATAATGCAATGAGCAGCAACGCATGCAAGGACTGAACCCACAACTAAAAATTCTGTTAAGCTATAAAACCGCTGACGATGCGCGTGAACTCGAGTATAAATATAACATGTTAAAACCTTACTACCTCAGATTCGTCACCCAAGCTAGGCTGACCATGATTACAGAATTATTAAAATAATATTAACGTGCATAAATAAAATTATTAAAACTGTTGTTTTACGCGACACTAAAACCTTCCAGACCATTTCGTTTCGAGTCGTACATAATAAAAAAAGCGATGATAATCTATTAATAAAACATTTCAATAAGTCATGTACAAATTAATCCTTAACTCCCAAAACGTGAATTATCCAAAACAAGGAAAACATATTAAAATCAAGAAATTGTTTTATGGCTTTATTACGGAGCAAGTCGCGACACCTGAGAGAGCCAGCACATGAGACAAAAAATAATAACCGTTGAAAACTTTCGTACTCGCTAGATGTCAAGTTAGCTCTCTCTCTCTCTTCACAAGTAGTACGAGCACAACACGCAAGAAGCCCACAGCATGAAGAACTCCGACAGAGCGCAATTAAACTACATACATGATGCGCGCAAAATTTTGCCAATAAAGCGGACTGAAGTGAAGGAAGTTTCCAGACAGCCCCTGAAAATGATCAATGATGTCGAATAGAATTTAAAGATAGTAGATCTCGCAGGACTTGAAACAAAAGATCAATCAATACTAAAATTCGAGCATACGTGAAAAATAATTTATAAAAATAAATAAGTAGCAGTTCGCGTCAGGAAAGTACTTTCCGCTATATAAAAGACTCCCAATAAGGGAATAAAAACTAATAACTTCGGGACAACAAGAAGTGAATGTCAATGGGAAAACTACCAAAATGAGACATTACGAAATAAAACAAACGTGAAAATATTTGAGAGCAATGAAAACCTGATCGCGATTACTACTCGAGAAATCACGAAATTAATCACGACTAATATGACCTGCAAGCATAACAGCAAAGTAAGCCCTAACAATCGGAGCGAGAGAGTTACAATTACTGCTAGTGGGCGAAGTTCGAAGAAGTGAAAGGAAGGCACGACCCCAGACCACGAATAACAGCACTGTTGCAATGGTCGATCAGAAGAGCAGGCGGCTGCAGAGCTACTACGCGTCTCCAGCGCCACACCACCGCGGGCTGGATGCAGGTACAGCAGTTAGGGGTCCATGCCATTCTGACACAAACTTTACCCCTATCATGGACACTTCGGATAAAACGATTTATTCGTTTTATGTACAGAATATGTTTGCTACATGATAATACGCTTCTCCTCATACGTCATTAATGCTTCGGTCTACAAGTATGCAACATTATGCAGTACATTTCCCTTTAAGATCATTCTTCAAATCGATTTGAGCGAATCATCGCACTTCACATGTTCTTGAGTGCTTGGTGCGCCTCACTCGATAAAGTAATGTTCTACACTGACGCTGCGTTCAATTGCTGTATATTTAACCAACTATGTGTTTGAGCGGGTATGACCAATATGTATTTGAGCGTGTATACTAGAACGTGCTGTGAAATATTTGACCAACACGTGTAATAAAAGCTTCGACGAACACGTATTCGCTTACTCTACATTCAGTGCAACGCGCTGTACACTCGCTGCATAACACGCTTGTGCACTCGCTTAGTTACAACTACGATACGGTTTATACCACAAAACTGTTACATTAGAAGCGCAGTCTTGTCCGCCTTGCATTAATGAAAATGAAGAAACAACTAAAGAACAGAATTGACTTTGTAGTGTACAACCGATTTTCAACCACATGTTTTCGCGAGTTAGAAAATTGACCGGTAGCAAGTATACAAGTTGATGCTAATGCCTATTGTGCCAAAATTAAAACCATCACAGAGAAACAAGGTACGAGAACAAATGTGCAAGTAAGTAAAAAACACTTATCCTGAAATAAAATATTCAAAAATAATGTAGCTGAGAAATGATGAAATATTTCGGAACTGAATTTTACACCAAGATATCTGAACGAGCATATTATACTTTCCAAGTTAAGTAGCCTGGAGGTCCAAAAACCTACCCGACCAGGCCTGGGAATCCTACTCGAATTTCAATATAACTGAGTAGTATCTACTCTATTTGATGCTTGGGATACTTTGGGATACTTTATTGTATCCCATTTTTTTGAAGTTCGCACATTTCCAGTAAAGAAACTTGTTCTCAACGCTTTACATAACTAACGTTATAGTGTTTACAGAAGATAGAGACAAACAACACTTCCGCTAAATTACTCGACCCAGGTGAGAAGCAGTTGTGCACTAACGTCTGTCAGTACAACTTTCAAAACACCTCCAACTTTTTCATGTTGTGCCGCAAATCAACAGTAATTATTACCATTTAACAAACATTAATTAATACACAAGCAAGTCTACATGACAAGGCTACTTCAGAATTGGGAAGCTGATAGCAAAACTGCTAAAGCATGTTTAATCGATGAAATTACTTACACCACAATAGCGGTGCATACAAACAAGGCCAATTTCCTTATCACAACTCAGCGAACACGGGCGAAAACAAAAAACCATCCAAAAAACACACGTTCCAGTTACTCGCTATTATTAGGTGCTCTAACCATAACGCCGAAAAAACACGGGAATTAGGAAAGTTAGGCGCACGCACGGTCCTATTATTGCACACAGCACAAAGTTTGCGCTCGCACGCCTTCATTGGTCATCCATAGTTACCGTAAGAGAATAAATACAAGAAAAGCCAACCAAACAGGGACTGAAAAATTAATACTATTCAAGTAAGCTGGCAACCTAATAAGATGAAATACAGAATCAAACAACCAAATGAACAGAACTAAAGTCCTTGATGCAGAAGTAAAATTTTCAAAAAATGATCAAGTGAAAAACTCTTCGAGGAAAGCACCATGTGCAACTCAAAAACTTGCAATTAAGTAACAAGACGTGCGTCGCACATCATAGTATCATCACCGTTCGTAACTACATTTCAATTTTGTTTACTCTCGAGGCCCTCGCAAAATGATTTCAAGCAAGTCTTCTGAATAGGCAAAAAAAACACAGAACAATCTATTAACTCAGTAAAGTTTAAGGTCCACACAATAGATGGCATTATTCTGAATTTCCTTCATGCTGGAAGCAGCAGCATAGATGTTATATGCGGCAATAACATTTTCCTGAAGAAGAGGGCAGTGACGTAACGGCCTGAGCACGGTTCACTGACAGCTCTCGTGACGTCACACGCAGCCATGAGATCAGCGCTCAAAGCGAGGCCTGGAATGCCTGTACTTTCATGCTCACATTTCACGACTCCTGAACAATGACAAAAATTTAACCAAAAACAGGAAATTGTCTTCCTCTTTCGAGGGTTACAGGGTTAATTCGATAGCTAAAAAAATTGATTAGATTTCTTTGAAGTATACGGAAATAAGTATATATTACACTGAGCATGGGGCGTAAGGACGTCATTAAGGACGGAATCACTACGAAATACGCGAATACGTTATAAGCAGTACGAAGTTTGTCAAAATTACAATCGGCTATTAATCTTCAGGAACTGTCATCAGCGGGCAACAAACACATGGAACATGGTCTACAAATGGCACGCATATCCCGCTCTCAGCTAGAGTCCAATTCGACACTCAGAGCCAGGAAGGGCCGTAGAAAGTTGACCATACTAGCAATCAAATTAAATAAATAATGTTCGAGCCTCAAGCAAACGCATCGGAACGCCATTCATCACAGTACGCAGAGGTAAAATAGTAGTTAGAAGCACGTAGAGCTACACAGAACTTGCGAATACAGCACTGAGAGTGCAAGACAAAAGCTCAACTACTACAACGATAAAACACGCAGACATTCAGCTCACAGCATTACACTTTCTACAAACTTCACAAGTGGAATCATTTCCAAGCTGTGGGCTGTGATTTCACAGCCCACAACATGCTAATGGCACTTCAAAAGAAATCGTGTTTCACAAACATTCCTTTCTACAACTCATAATGAAGAGAGCTCAGAAGAAAATATTGAAATGCTGAGTGGAAAATATGCTGGCAGCTTTTTCTTACGAAGGTAACAGAGCGGAACACATCGAGGGATCAGAAAGAGGCACCAACCCTATTGAGTGAGCTTGAAAAGGCTCCTTGTTTCTCAACAGATCCAAGAACAAGTAAAGAGACGTGCATGGCTCAGTTCTAACAAGGCGCAGAAGTTATCCGTTGACAGAAACAGGCTTCCTGGAAAGCGCGTGACCGTGCAACGCTCCGCAGCTTGCAGCCTATTTACTCTTCCAAACTAATGTGATGACAGTTAGGCTTCGTAACAACGTCCAAACAAAACACGACTAGAAAGAAGAGGCGAGGTTAGAGCGGATAACAACAGAAGACAAAACCGTAGCGTCACAAATGCTTCAAGGAGAACTCGCACAGAATAGTGAAAGACGAAAAATTAAAATTTGAATCTATATTTAGAACTTATTCCAAGATAAGGAAAATTAAATACTGGACAGACGCTGACAATCAACCAGCAGAAACCTGAGCACTGTGACAAAATGATTCCATCTGGGAAAATATTCTGGCTTACATGCAAAAAAAAACTCCAAACAAGTGAGGAACACACTTGATCATTATAAATAAAAATGCGAAAATTATCGTCGTGAAAGCGGATCGATTAAACTTTCTCACTAACCTGTCGATAACTAAGGACACAATTAAGCATAGCAGTCAAGGACCCGAACTCAAGTACTTGGTGCATGTCTCTATCCGAGGACACTCAAGCAAAGTATAAGGAGCACCACTGGGTCGATCGGGAGCGCTGTGGAGCGATAATGTCTGCAATAAAACACACCCCTCAATTAATAGACAAGATCGATAGATGTAAAACCGCGCTGCGACCGAAACGCCCATGTGGTCTTGTCTCGGTCATTATAGTTATGGTCCACGGCAGGCTTTATTAGAGTGCAGACACCCGTAATTCCAGTACCGAGCCGTGCCTCAACACTGGCTTTTGCCTGAGAACCATCACAAGTTAGGCAGCGCTTCGCTCCTTAACCTACACTAAACTAACAATGAGTAATGCGCCATTGCGTCTTAAATGAATTTATAGAGTCGTTCTTTGAGAAATGATGAATTTGAAATGAAATGAGCAATTTACGTAGCGACTGCGGTATTTTTATGAACGAAGATTCGTTAGGAAAACGATTAAACATCCTTCAGGTTACGAATTTTTAGTGCTACGCGAGAATATGGTTACTTGCTCAAAATGAATTGAGAAAGTTCTATATCCGAGTCACGATAATTTGCAAATCTTTCACGAAAAAATCTGCATATTCAAAACGTACGGATCAGAAAATGCAAAATAAACATATGTGAAGAAAAATTTGCCCTCCAATTAAGCTACCAATCCTAAATTATATAACACATTTAGGCTTGACTGCGAAATTGTTATAATTATTCATTGCAAGAACACTAGTTTAGACGGACGACGCACCCATGAATTGCGTCTTCTACTAGCATTTTGTTGCTACTCTTGAGCCCGGAACTACAACAGGAAGATGAAATTTTTCAGAATGCAGCAATGTTGTAATTAAATTTGTGCGAAGAAAAAACAAATTCACAGAGCAAGATACGAAACCCAAAACTCGACAAGTCACGAACTAAACGCAAAGCATTCATCAACGCGAAAAATAGCCCATTAGCATGGAAGCATCACATGAGGTGAACATCAAAGGCAGTTACCATCATGAAACAGAGGCCATTACGCGGCCCGAGACGGGAGGGGCAGCGGGCCCGTCGCAGCTCCGGTAAACACTGCAGTAACGAGATACAGCCGCTGGTTCGCTCTGCAGGGGCACGTGAGCCTGCGATCGAATTCATCGACCGTCACAAGCGCGGCAATGCACGCACGTTCCCTACATCACCCTGCAATCTACGTACGAGGGGGCGATGAGTGCTCTCGTGAATATTGAAGTACTCAAGCATGGGAAAACGTGGATATAGTACGTACTATCACTATCATACAAGCCATAGCACTGAAGGCGAATTAGCTTCTTCCACCACTCAACAGTGAGAAATTTATGAGTGAGGAACCTAGTATTACGCGTTGCACTTTATACTAGTTTAATCCCCCTTGGTAATATTACAAAGGTTAGACCGCTAACGCTCATAATCATGAAATAAAAACGGTACTTCGTTTAATTTTAGGGCAGAACATGTTTCATAACACAATGTCCCAAGCGTTGACGGTTACGTTTGTGAAGATAAATTGATTGATCCTAATCCCTTAATTTTCATCGCCATCACTGATCTTAAGATCGCAGAACTAGGATGCTAAGGCGACGGAACAAAAAATGATTTAGTACAAATAACATAACTTGCACCATTATAGCCATGCGATCGCACACAAAAAATGTTGGAAGATAAAATGGATTGCCACCCCGTGTTGACACCAAACACTGCAAATGAAGGACACTATTGATAAAGCATTACAGGCACGACAGTGACAAAGATACAGACTTGTTGCGAAGACGCTAAACAGAAGCGGAGTCTAAAAATTTTCACGACGACCAAGCGAGATTTTACTCGTATATAAAAAACAGACTACAAATAGATTATTTACTTACAGCCACTGGAAAACAAAATCTACGAAGGTGTTGCCATATGCGAGTACACAACAGTGTCATTGAACTAAGAACTCTACCAGTGTCTAGCAACATTCACGACGAACAAAAAAGTTATGGATCAACACGAGACACAAAAAAAAGAAACGAATTACCATGCATGAAGTCGCCAAACATAGGAGCGTCGCCGAACAAGGAAATCTTCACGACGGTCCCGTGACAATCGATACTCACGAGCGCAGGTAAACGAGACGCCGGCCGGCTTCATTAAACAACGGAGCAGCGAAGGAAAAGCCCATATTTCTAGCGTCACGGTAATGGTTCAAAATTTCCACGTGGCTTCCGGTGACGTATGGATAGAATTAATCAAGGTCTCCCTACTCCGACGGCTCACGAAACGGTGGAATAATCAAGGAGAGGAACGGCGCTCGTAGCTTCAGGAGCTTCCAAGGCTCTAGGATTAGGTGCGAGAGATTTCTCAAGAATATACAATAAAGCGAACTTCTGAGAATTAGGGCGTAAGCAATTCTGTTTTAAAACAATAAGGAAAATGAACTCACTCAAAATTTTTTTACAGCAAATCAGTCGACGAAGAGCAAAAACTAAATAAAAGACAAATATATTATATATAAAATCGAAGAGGAAAATTACCAATTTCTAATTTCAAGAATGAATAAAAAGAAACGCATGCAAGCGAAAATAACTTCAATGAACATGTAAAGCTTCAGTGAGACGATAACAAGGAAGACGAGACTCTTTCCTTGATTTTGAGCGTCGTACTTCACCAGCGCCTCACTTTGTCTCCCGATTTTTATTACTGACGTTTGTAGTCCAATGAAAGTACTCACTTTTATTATTATCAGCATAATTTCGAAGGGCAAAAACATTGGATGATAAACTGCGTTCCCCAATGAAATGTTTTAGCAGTCCAGAGATTAGCATTCAGCTATTCCTCAACGCTTATTTTTTAAGATTATTTGTTCTATCAAACGCGGTGGTGTAGACAAAGAAAAAATATTGTGCACGAACTGAACAGATATCTTTGTGCGTCATTTCTAATCAACTGAACGTCTTCCACTACGCGCTTGCTATGACAATGGACCTACATGTAAAGATGTTTTCGTCTTAGTGTAAAAAAGTTACTGCTCTACTAAGAATTAACAAACTAATTAACATGAAAATATCCTACGCATTTAAAATTAATACTCAGCGTCAAGACATCAGTCTCAGCACATAGCTGTCAAAGAAAGGCATTCCGTGCATCACGGAGTCGGTGAATGTCAGAAAATAAGCTGCGTTAGCTACACATGGTGATGATCATATCTTAAAGCACATGCCTGAAAGTTGAAACAACATGGAAATTTTCTACTTAGACGGAACTAAGAAGAAGCATGAATATTCATAACGTTCTTAAAATTCAACTAATTGAGCATTTATGAGGTAGAAAATGCAGATACAGCCACGCATGAAGATCAACACACGTTTACCTGACACAGAACGAAGCCAGTAGTCAAAGCGATTTTCTGAAGAATGAACACAAAAACTGGCCCTTAACATTATTCATTCGGTGAACTTTAATTAAAAATCTTTAGATGAAAACGACTTTAGATCCAGTTTTCTGGGGACTGAACGTACGCACAGTGACGAGTTCGTTCACACAACGAATGCGGAGCACAAACGACGGATGTGGAGGCACAGTTTCGTGATCACGTGACCGAGCTTCAGTACGTACCCGTCAATCTTGCATCGACTCCATAATTTTAAGATGACCGTGTCGCGTCGGCAGCGGCGGGTAGCAAGTTTGAGTCGAGCTAGCGAGAGGGCAATTGAGCCATGAACGTTATTATGTAAATAATGTACACCATTAACATCAACACACACCACTATTTTTAAAGGATATAGTTATTTAGACAAGACACATACGACAGGCACCCGGATTCAAGTAGAGCGTGAGAGCAAAACAAAACAGGTTTGCTGGAGCGAGGCCGCCCGCAGCACAACTCAAGCGTAGCACAGAAATAACGAACAGTTATCCGAGGGAAGAAAAAACACAGATACCGTCTTATTATTGTACTTTCAAAATACTTTGATTCTGAAAAAGAAACTCTAGAAGAGGGAAATAATAGTAAATAAACAGCGCAGAAACTTTCCATGTTCAACAATGATTAAAGAAATAAAAACGATATTCATTCCGACACACAATGAGCCACAGAGCCACGTAACTCAAATTCGAGAACGTAATATCGTATTTTCATCCGTCATACTTTTAGTTGTGATAATTTAATCTATTTCATAACGATGATTCTTAGAATGCAATTAAATTTCTATTTGATGGGAGCACCCAGGAACTGATTAGGTTCACGCATTAAGCAGAAGAAATCACCAAGAGAACTAGGGTAATATTACTAGGAGCAATAAGTGATTCTATGAAATACAGCCGTAGTAGTGATACACAAGAAAATGAAGTGAACAAATTAAAAATTAGAGTAAGTACATTTTACTCAGTATAAACGAATGTGTTAACCTACTAAGTCGCTGAAGTGACTTCAAAAAGATGAATAATATTGCATTTTTCCTACGCACGGGTGAAAAGTGCAAATACTCGAGAAGAAGGGGCTTCTGTTGGTCACATTCTTTATTGACAGGAACTCTAACATAAATCAAACAAATTACGACCAGCATTTTATTTCTACCTGCGAGTGTTCGACTGTAAGATCATTGGAAGCGAATGTCACAGAAGAAATAAATAAGAGTTCCCCTTCTACGTTGTAGAAGGGGATTATTGACTTCTTTTGAATTTCATATCCATGGGTTCGCATCAACACATGAAATTTGAGCAAATTTGTTAACTACGAAATTAATTATTATTTGTTATTAATTCCCTAAAACCATGGGGAAATGTAAAAGCACTGACTTATTTCAATACAGCGTCATTATCGACCAATGCAAATAACTTCTCTATGCTCAGTAAACGAAAGCCAAAGGTTCGACATGTGACTCACTTCCTAGGGAAATCAATTTTCGATTTCTTGCAGCTCATATTGTAGTGAAGTTTTATCATGTACATGTGAATTACATACACTAGGTAAAAATCAAACATCCTTGAAAAATTCAACAGTGCCAAATGAAATATTATAGATTCAAATGTTCAATGCAGCACAAAACAATTATTTTAGTTCCACGAACAACTGACAATTAATTAACATTGAATAATGTAGTACACCTTACAAGATACTATCAACACTCCCGGTCACCTTTGCGATCAGAAAAACGAGTAAATAATTGCTGTAATGAAGAGATTTGCTCATACTGCACTGCCATAGTTCCAGCTGAAAACGAGTAAATAATTGCTGCAATGAAGAGATTTGCTCATACTGCACTACCATAGTTCCAGCTGCGAGGCGCACGCGTGCATCAATAAGTCAACATGGCAGACGACAATTGCGGGGCACCCTCGACAACCGAATTAGCCCCACATGCGAAGCTCCGCAAGTAAAGCACAACTTTTACGAGTAAATGACAATGCAAACGATAGTTGATAACGCAGGACGCAAGTGTGTTCGAGAACGTTTGAGCGTAGTGCTTAAGAATTTGTAAATTTTAGTAACTTTTTCTCACAAAAGAAATAAAAGGTATTTCAAAATTGACCTCGTAAACATATGTAGATGCATTTAGTGTTTCATTCTATTATTTCAATTAGATTAGAGTATAATCATTTCAATCAGAAGTAATTCGCTTAGACTAGATTAAATAACTTAGCATTCGAACTACAACAAAATGAAGATGCTCCCAAGGGAGAAAAGCGCCATTTAGTAAGAAATCAAGGGAACCGAATTATGTAAAAAGTGTGCCCCCACAATCAGCCCATAGAAACAGCATAACTGAAAGAAGTGCTTAAAATAAAATGAAGGATGAAAAAGATCGTAATAGGTGATGGAACAAGGACGACGTTAAACCGAAAAATATTATCCGTAATACAACAAAAACGTGTTATATTTCAACAAATAGTCGACTAACCTAGAATTTGGGAAATCACATCTTCCTCTTAACAGATCGCTAGTTTTTATAGATATAATAACTGTATCGCCCTGAGGAAAAATCATTTCATTTCAATACAAAAATTTGTCAAGAATGTTCAATCCGGCACACGCACACATATCTCAAGTTACAGGCAAAGACTGAGAAATATTCCCGCATTTCACACGCTAAATAGATGGACGAACTAACAGCAGGTGAACAGAGTATTGATGTACTTATGATACCACCACAATTCTCGGAATACTTCGAGCACTAAATTCTCTAAGTGACCCATAGCAGCAAGTATAGCCAAGCTAGCATGAAAACATTGAGCTCCGAGTAAAAGCAGCATGGGAAATATAAAAATAGCGTCTTGTAATAAAAATTTCATTCAACAACAACGACCTTGAATGGAACGAAAGGTGATTCAATTCCAAACGAAAAACATGCGTAAAATTGTTTTTTAAGACAACGAACTTGAACCTCCGGGTCCCCGGATGGATAAGAAATTTATTCCACTGGGAGTACGTGGTCTCGTCACCTATGGTCACTCCCATTAGGCCATGAACCGCGTGCCGGTGAAAGCTAAGCCGTGATATTCATGAGCAATATTGAGACATCTATTGGAAGTAATGAACGCTAATGTCGTCGCTCTCCGCCACCTAAAAAATATGACTACAGCTCCATATATCTTGAAAGGAATATTATAAATCATTCCACGTATTTTTCATTCTTGCAGCGAACTTCTTTGAAAACTTCACAATAAGACGATAATGCGATGAAAAATAATCATCGGATTAGAAACTCTCGTTCAGGTCGCAAAGAATGCAATTATATCTGAGAACTGGCAGAAAAATTAGTAAAATGATTTCCTGGGAGGGACGACCTTTTCAGACTGTTAAATTTACAATAAACAGTGAATTAAAAAATCATCGCACAACCACAAGATGGCAAAACAAAAAAACTGAAATATAAAAACAGACCATGTAAACCGATTATGATACGTTGTCTTAAAGAAGCTTGGTTACCTCACAGACTTCTTATCTAAAGCAAAACGTAATTCATTCCTTGGTATTAACACAGTTAACACTGTACAAATCATAGTTTTAAATAAACCAGCGCAGACTGAAAGAGCGCTCGAACACATGAGCATTTAAAATGAGCACAAGTAGTGGAAGTCCGACGAGCGGCATAAAAGTAACGGCATTCAACACAAACGCACCCACCACCTGGTGCGTACATCAAGTCGATGATCTCTGCCACGAGGTGCGGCATGATGGAAAACCGAACAGGCGCTTACCTCGCAAAAATCGTTTTATTATTAACAAAAACCTCTTTCTGAGCGAAACTGTTCCATGTTCACAGTTCAGTCGAGTGATACCTCAGACAAACCTAATCGAGTATCTATGTTCCACTCGAACTTTCTTCATTGAGCCGCTCTTACAAGCTCGTGGGTGTTGACGGCGTACAAAACGCAATTTCCTGCTTTTTCCCTGTTAGATTTGCAATTAGAAACAGATCACTCACTCAGGTATGTCATCAGCATTTGTGATCGCCCTCATAGCAGCTGCATGGAAACTATTCTCCGAACCATAGGCTACTGCACGTAGAGTACTTTTAAGTCTAATATTTTTTTAGGAGTCAAACACCCACTGAAAATATTCATTCCATAATTCAACAGATGGAAAAGTAATTAAACTAAACATATTGGTTCGTGAGTTTAAAATGTCACAAGAACTTTCGTTACACTGATTTAGCTACTCGAACATCTGAACCACTTAAGTGAGTGCATTTTTAATTCACGCTTTACAGCCCGAAATACATAGACGTTGCAATCAACCGTGGCAGCAACCAGGACTATATTAGCGCACTGTACTGCTCTAAATCTAATCTAAGCCTTACTACGCCAAACTGTACAAAATCATTAGAGAATCTGCTCCAATTTTCAACTGCGTACTCACTCTACATTTTAAATTTAAATCGAATGAAAATAGAAATTGAATTCACGATAAGAGTGTACCAAAAGGCTTTACGCGTCGTGGTGCATCCAACCTCCCTGAGAGTTCGATGTTTTCACGGTAGACTTGCAGTGCGCAATGCAGTCCTCCGTAATTCAAAAGTCTCCAAATAATCATAATTAGGATTTCGGCTTCCCACGAATTTCGCCGAGTGATTTTCAGTAGAGGAAATAATGACTGCATAGGTATGGAAATTCAGGACTTCCCTGTCACTAGAAGGGCGGAGGGGCCTCATGTGGGCCCCGTAATGAGGGGGCCTGAAGCTGGTGACACAACGGACTGTGATTTACCGAGGCTTCGGGTTTTGTGCAATTTGGTGAGGGTCTTCCAGGTATCGCTCCGTGCAGCGTAAACCTGATGACGCAATCACGGTTGTCTACGTTTACGACTGCACATTTTCACTGTAAGCTGGCCTTCGTCAACTTTCAATTATAAGCGTGGACGATGACACGTTAAACTAGTTTCGCAATTACTTTCGTCAAATGTTGCGACCGACACTAAACGTCAGTCACGATGATGCTTTGATTAGAAACGAAGAAATAGAAGAAACGCATGAATAGAAAGAAACGCATGAACACAATCAATAAACCTGAATTAGCGAGTTTAGAATAGGAACGAAGAAGATGAAAACATCCCGTAGCGCAGAAAAAAGTATATCATACACATTTAGATACATACACGCGTGATTTCCCACATGCAGGAAATTTCACCCAGAGAATAAAAATTCCAAGCTCAGCTGCTCCCCACTCCAACATCCACAGCACAATCAGACGTGAATGATACAAGGGAGTGGAAAGAAAGATGGTGAGCAGCGCTCAGAGCGACCGCGCCGCTGCCGTCCAAATGCCAGCCATGCGTGACTCTCGACGTCAGGTCAACGCCTCTCTTGCTCTCCTCACGTAATGGTGCACGCCACTAACGCACCACCGCCGTCATTGTCATCATTAGAGAAGTGGACAGCACACAAGTGTTCCAGTAGTTTCGCAACGCACTCGATATTGAGCAACATTAGTTCATAGTGCCAAGCTACAAGCAAATCGGGACTCAAGCGTTTAATTTTTCACACATTCGAGTAGGCTGACTAGTAATTTTTTCACACGAAATTGAAGATATGAAGTGGGAACGGAACCGGATGCATAACTCAGATCCCTTAATCTGGACAGTTGAAGGTGACAGTAATAATATTGAAGATCACAGAACCCTAACGCAAAAGAAATAGTGGGCAGTCTAAAGACAAAGACAAGTCGCTCATTTATCGTTACATAGCATAAAAAGAAATGTAAAAGGAGTCAATTTGTTTGTAAATCAACTAACTCGAGGAGAAAAGTAATGTAATACTCGCAATAGAAAAATCTTCATACGACGACAAGTGAGCTGTCCGCTGCTTGAACTAATCCTAATGCTCCAACAGAAAGAGAACGAGTACGTGTTCCACAAAGCGCGCAGTACTTTTGAAACGAGAGTAGATTTTACTGCGGCAGGCAGGCAGGTAGGTCGGTCGTCACATCATGCAAGAGCCGTCGCACCACCACCACCCAAAAGTCCCCAAACGCAAGTCACGACCAGCCAATAAAGTTCAGAGCGGGACCAGTAAAGCTGAAGGTGTGCCGCCGTAATTACACCTATTGCAGGTGACGCCGAGTAGACTCACTCCAGCGGTGGAGGGTGAGAGCGGCATCAAGTTCTCACAGATTAAATAAAGCGGACAAGCGAGTATACAAGATCAATATTAGTCACAGTCACAAGTCCTTTTTCTCATTTAGAATAATTTACGAAAGCTACACTAAATAAATACTAATAAAAACTAAGCATACACACGCGGAAAATTTTCTTCGGCGATAGACAGCAACTTCTACGCTGTCGCTCATTCTTTGCACTTAAAAACGGGATTTTAAATGAAATATTTGAAAGTAAGAAAGAACAAATAGTAACAGAAAATCCTCAATATCATTGCCATAGAAATCGTAAATATAAATGTTTCGAACTCAAGTTTAGTGGCGAGAAAAAAATCGTTGAACAACGATAAGAAAGGGAAAACCATGTATAAAATTAGAGATACTTGTACATTATTATCTGAAACAAATAGATCTCAAAAGATTAAAGCATCAATCCAAATGAGAATAGCAACGAGAAACTCTGAGGAAACAAGTCATGAATTAACTGAAGAAGAGCAGCAGGGGCGAGAAAGGAGTAAGAGACGTGGATCGATACGGTGCAGGTTGCAGGACGCTTATCGATCGGACGCTGCACTACCAAGTGGCATAGGCACCTGGGCAGCGTCGTAACCACCCCGAGCAGCACAGCGCGTGTCTCCACACCTGCATTTGGTGTACCTCAGCTCCTGCCAGTCTCTTCCACAAGTCATGTGTCGTCGTGTTAGCAAAATGTGAGAAAAGTTACGAAAATTTTTGCTCTTTCCTCACTGAATGGAATTGAAGCTTTGAAGGAATATTAAAATATGGTAGAAATACTTTATAATTTTACAGAATACTGAAATGGTCGTCAGTCGCCTACTTATTGTGCTCTTGCTTTCGAAAAGAAATGGTATTCAAGAATACACGAACTAACACGCAAATCTGTACAGTTTCAGATCCTAATCCAAAATCTCAGTTCAAGCGTTGCCAACATTTATTCGAAACACTAAAGATAAATGAAATAAAAGATACTTCACTAATGAAGACAATGACCCATGGAATATTATGAGCGACATCGTCGGTAATTTCAGGAGCTTCTTAAGTATTTTCAAAAATTGTGGTACCCTTTCCCCACACAATTTCCAAAATGGGATTTCGCCCATGTTGACCTGGGAGGCACCCATTACATTATGAGTGGCTGTATTTAGACCACGGCCGCTCAATAGGTGCCCATACACCAGCCGAAACGTGTGTGGCGCACCTACAATGAAAGGCCTTGCGTGAGGTGGGCGCCAATGAGGCACGACTTCATTTTAATCACCAAAGTGAACATGTCCCGGAGAAAAGGAAACGTATTGAATTGGATAAGTTAGTTCAAGCCTCCCTAACAACACATAATGAGACAAAAGGGCACCAACATATTTACCTCAAGTGTGTACGCCTACAAACATACGTGCATATTCAACTTAGCGGCGACAATACGGGATGCCGTAAAAAATTTCTCTCAAAAACCTGATCAAGTAAGTATGTAAGACAAGAGAAAAAGTCCAAGGAAACAAAGAAGCTGTTGCTTATCTATCAAGTCCACTAAAACTTCATAAAAGCATCGCTGATTCAGCCGCAAGCAACAAAGTCTAAGGGAACAATAGGAGCTGCTGCTTATCTGTAAGTCTACTAAAACTTCAAAAAAAGCATTGCTGATTCAGCTGCAAGCAGCTTGGGTTGATGCTGAACAGAGGGAGCCCATTTACCCCGAGCTATATCAGATGTCGCGTGCAGAACATCACAGCCACGCATCTCGTGTTGCCTGAAGGTGAAACTCCGGCTCGTGCAGCTCATTGCATGGAGAAAGACATAAAACGGGAGTTACGTCTCATGCCGCCGTACATCAAGCAATAACGACGCGACAGCTAGATAACGAAATTAGTGACAGCCTCTAAAAACAGACAAATTAATTACACGGCGGGTGCCAGTGGTTGTAGACTAAAAGAATACCTCGCTTAGCAAAACATATCCCCCATCAGCAATATTATTAGGACCCAATGCCTTGTCCCATGATGAAGTTAAACCAAACATAATTGTTCAGAAATTCTCATGAGAAAAACTGGCATACTATGATAATTGTGAGTTTCAAAATGAATCACCGTGAGTTTGACATTCATCCGACAAAATATTAATCCATTTCATTAATAATTTATTCAAAGTTTTAACCTCAGTTGATTGATTAAAAGCTAGTTTCAGCTGCCCTAATAAAAGGATAAGAGAAGGATGAAAGAAGAGGGAGGAAGAAGGTACCATTTAGTTTGAAGTCAAGGGAACGCGGAATTTATGTACAAGGTGTGTCCCCACACCCTGCACACAGAAATAGTACATTAGGAATAAAGTTTATGAAACTAAAACAAAGTTGAAAAAGAAAGCAGTAGGTGCTGAAAAACAGGACAACGGCGAATCGAAAAAAAAATTGTCCGTAACAGAACAAAAAACCTATTCTATTTCAACAAAAGGAAGGCCTACCAGACTCTTAGCTTGGGACCACATATTTTCCCCTTGGAATTTCAACCTCAATTTCGCTTAAATTAGTGGTATCATCAAAGAACAACTTTGAAGCGTTAAAAAATGGCCCCACAGTACAAAATTTTAGGGCCGGGTTGGAACAGCATGCTATGCTGGCGAAAGCAATCTTAGCATCTCGACGAAACGAAAGATTAGATTAGTCGTTAGTTTTAGCCTCCCTACCCGCAGCAACAAATGCGATCTAAAGAAAGGAAAGAGGAAGGCACCATTTAGTATGGAGTTAAGGAAACGCGGAATCTACGCAGAAAGGGCATAGAAACAGTAAGTTGTGAAAGAAGATTATAAAACAAGAACAAAGTTGAAGAAGAAAGTAGTAGGTGCTGAAAACAGGACAGCAGTAAACCGAGAAAAGGTTTCAACAAAAAAGAAAGCCTATCTAACTCTCAGCTCGGGCCCTCACATTGTCCCCCTGAGAGCGCTAATTCCCATAGATACAATAATTTTATCCCCCTGAGGGGAGACGACGAAACGAAAAAGTGAAATGAAAATAAGAAATGGTAGACAAAGACACTCGGTAAAAAATTGGTGGCATGATAAGCCGCGATCTCCACAGGAGTCGAAGGAAAGTATTCAGAGAATAAAAAGATGAGGCATGCATAACTACAGATCTTACCCCCC